>JAPDNY010001116.1:0-19032 GCA_029375565.1 Gekko gecko | reverse complement strand
GAGGGGAAGGGAAAGGAGTTTGTGAGCCGCTCTGAGACTCCTTTGGGTAGTGAAGGGTGGGGTATAAATTCAATCTCCTTCTTCTTCTTCTTCTTCTACCTCACAGGGTGTCTATTGTGGGGAGGGGAATGGAAAGGAGTTTGTCAGCCGCTCTGAGACTCCTTTGGGTAGTGAAGGGCGGGGTATAAATCCAATCTCTTCTTCTTCTTCTACCTCACAGGGTGTCTGTTGTGGGGAGGGGAAGGGAAAGGAGTTTGCAAGCCATTCTGAGACTCGGGTAGTGAAGGGCGGGGTATAAATCCCATCTCTTCTTCTTCTTCTTCTTCTACCTCACAGGGGGTGCCTGTTGTGGGGAGGGGAAGGGGAAGGAGTTTGTGAGCCGCTCTGAGACTCCTTCGGGTAGTGAAGGGTGTGGAATAAATCCCATCTCTTCTTCTTCTTCTTCTTCTACCTCACAGGGGGTGTCTATTGTGGGGAGGGGAATGGAAAGGAGTTTGTCAGCCGCTCTGAGACTCCTTTGGGTAGTGAAGGGCGGGGTATAAATCCAATCTCTTCTTCTTCTTCTACCTCACCGGGTGTCTGTTGTGGGGAGGGGAAGGGAAAGGAGTTTGCAAGCCATTCTGAGACTCCTTCGGGTAGTGAAGGGCGGGGTATAAATCCCATCTCTTCTTCTTCTTCTTCTTCTACCTCACAGGGGGTGCCTGTTGTGGGGAGGGGAAGGGGAAGGAGTTTGTGAGCCGCTCTGAGACTCCTTTGGGTAGTGAAGGGCGGGGTATAAATCCAATCTCTTCTTCCTCTTCTTCTACCTCACAGGGTGCCTGTTGTGGGGGGAAGGGAAAGGAGTTTGTAAGCCGCTCTGAGACTCCTTCGGGTAGTGAAGGGCGGGGTATAAATCCAATCTCTTCCTCTTCTTCTACCTCACAGGGTTTCTGTTGTGGGGAGGGGAAGGGAAAGGAGTTTGTCAGCCGCTCTGAGACTCCTTCGGGTAGTGAAGGGCGGGGTATAAATCCAATCTCTTCCTCTTCTTCTACCTCACAGGGTTTCTGTTGTGGGGAGGGGAAGGGAAAGGAGTTTGTCAGCCGCTCTGAGACTCCTTTGGGTAGTGAAGGGCGGGGTATAAATCCAAACTCTTCTTCTTCTACCTCACAGGGTTTCTGTTGTGGGGAGGGGAAGGGAAAGGAGTTTGTGAGCCACTCTGAGACTCCTTTGGGTAGTGAAGGGCGGGGTATAAATCCAAACTCTTCTTCTTCTTCTACCTCACAGGGTTTCTGTTGTGGGGAGGGGAAGGGAAAGGAGTTTGTGAGCCACTCTGAGACTCCTTTGGGGAGTGAAGGGCGGGGTATAAATCTAATCTCTTCTTCATGCTGCCTCCAGGAGAGAGTGGGGGGATGAGTCAAACGGGCCTTGGTATTTTCATGGTGCGCATGGTGGGAGTCCCTGGCTCAGTGGTTCACAGGTGAAGCCCTCTTCTACTAAATCTGAACATTGAGGGGGAGAGAGAGATCGGATTCATACCCCGCCCTTCACTACCCGAAGGAGTCTCAGGGGAGCTTACAAACTCCTTTCCCTTCCCCTCCCCACAACAGACACCCTGGGAGTTCGGTGGGGCTCAGAGACCTCTTTTGAGCACTGCCCTTGAGAGAACAGCTCTGAAAGAACTTGTGACTGACCCAAGGTCACACCAGCAGCTGCATGTGGAGAAGTGGTGAATCAAACCCAGTTCTCCCGGCAGATCAATCAGAATTAAACTTGATTATCTTCTGTCCGATGTGAACCATGAAACAACCCGAATAGTGGCTAAATTTTGGGCACAGGTGTACAAAGATCGGGAAATGCATACCATAGCTTAAGTGAATTTTTTAAAGTCGCGACAGTTGATTGTTTGATTTTATGTAAACCTTTGTGTATGCTGGTCGTTGACTGTAAAATGAAATTGTAGTAGTCGTCGACTGGAGTCTGCGCTCCTAACCACGATACTAAACCAGTCCATCAAAGTCATTCACTCCAGGGTCTTGTATCACCTCCTGGTAAAGGTTCCCTTGCTCGAAAGCCAGTCGAATCCAACTCTAGGGTTGCGGTGCTCATCCCCGTTTCCAAGCCGAAGAGCCAGCGCTGTCCAAAGACATTTCTGTGGTCATGTGGCCAGCATGGTAACGAGATGCCGGGGGTTGAACGATTTTCTGCATGCCAAGCAGGTGTTCTGCCACTGAGCTGCGGCCCCTCCCCGAGTGTCCCCTTTGTCTCCCTGTAGTGGCAGTATTCGGTAGCAAAATATCCCTTGCCAAAGAAAGCAGTTGCCTCCTTATGCATGCTTCCTTGCTGTCGCTTCCGTCATCCAAGGCCCCCTGCGGTTTGCATATTAACCTCAGTCGTGTTAAAACGATCTTGAGACAGTTTTTAATGGCGATCGTAACGTCTGGTGCAGCCTTCACAAGCGTACCCCTATGGTGTTCAGCCAAGTAGGAAACTTTCCACCAGTGCCAGCCCAGGACATGGCGAGTCAGCAGTGGAAGTCTGGGAAGTGGCCCAGCGGCAGGGGCATCTGCTTGGCATACGGATGGTCCCAGGTTCAGTCCCCAGCATCTCCAGTCAAAAGCATCAGGTAGGAGATGGTGTGAGAGACCTCTGCCCAAGACCCTGGAGAACCACTTGCCAGTAGACATAACTGACCTTGATGGGCTGTTAAATTTGATTCAGTATCTCACAATATAAGAACTCGTGGGCACTCCATGAAATTGCTGAGCAGTCGGGTTAGAACAGATAAAAGGAAGTCCCTCTTCACCCAAAGAGAGATTAACCCATGGAATTCACTGCCGCAGGAGGTGGTGGCAGCTACAAGCATGGACAGTTTCAAGAGGGAATTAGATAAACATCTGGAGCAGAAGTCCCTCAGTGGCTATTAGCCACAGGGTATAGATGGGAACTCTCAGTCTGGGGCAGGTGATGCTCTGTATTCTTGGTGCTGGAGGGGGCAGCAGTGGGAGGGCTTCTGGTGTCCTGGCCCCACTGCTGGACCTCCTGGTGGCACCTGGTATTTTTGGCCGCTGTGTGACAGAGTGTTGGACTAGATGGAAAAGGAGTTTGTAGGCCACTCTGAGATGCCTTTGGGCAGTGAAGGCCAGGTTATAAATCCAATCTCTTCTTCTTGATCATGTCCCCCCTCAATCTCCTCTTCTCCAGACTTGGATAGTTCTCCAGACTCTCCGGAGTTGACTTTCGTTTCGGGAAAATCTTATCCCGGGCATACAAACAAATCAATCAGTCTTCAGTAAAATGGATGAGGATACATTCCAGTACTTGAAAGCATGGTATGGAATATCATGTGAAGACACTGTGAGCGGTAGGGTTTCAAGAGAGACTACCATGGCGCTTCAAAGTGTTCGGATGAAGTTGTGAACGAAATGAAAGTCAACTCCGGAGAGTTTCGTCAACCCACGAAACCCAGTTTTTTCTGTACTTACGGCGTGCTTATGAAACAAGAGTGGGCATAGAATGTGGACATGTTAATTACCACTATAAAACAACATTGTTAAATGCATTAGAGGAAATTGCATTGCATTCCATCCTAAAGTGTCAGCCTGCTTTCTGGTCCACGAATTTTGTTAGCCTTTAAGGTGCAACTAGGAGCTGCGGTGGCTCAATTGGTTAAGATGCTGAACTGCCGGCTGTGGAAGGTCAGTAGTTCAGCAGTTCAAGACCCAAGAGTGCCGCATGACGGAGTGAGCTCCCGTCTCTAGTTCCAGCCCCTGCCAACCTAGCAGTTTGAAAGCAAGAAATTGCAAGTAGATAAATAGGTACCGCTTCGGTGGGAAGGTAACAGCGTTCCGTGCGCCTTGGTGTTTAGTCATGCCGGCCACATGACCACGGAAACGTCTTCGGACAGCGCTGGCTCTTTGGCTTTGAAACGGAGATGAGCACCGCAACACTAGAGTCGGATTCGACTGGCTTTCGAGCAAGGGGAACCTTTACTTTTACTAAGGTGCAACTGGGCTCTGGCTCTCTTTCTACCACCATAGATTGTATTGTTGTAGCCCTATAGCAATCAACACTTGGCATTACAAGCTCACATGAGCTCCTGTAGTGGCAGAGTGGGGGGTGGGGTGGGGATTTGAACCTGGGTGTTTGCAAATCGTCGTCGGACGCTCTAACCACTACCCCATGCGGACGCTGTGCAGAAATTTCGGCAGCTACGTTGGCTGGACAGTAATCTCGCCTTTCTGCTCTGGGGAGGCAGGGCTCCGACAGGTGTGATGGCTTGCTCTTTCTCCCCCCTTCAGTAATGGTCAAAACATGTCCCTAAGTCACCCCTCACAAACACACTTCTCCTCCGCTGGGGAAGACCCCAGCGCTGAGAGAAGTTGCCGAGAAGCTGTTGACTGCATCACAAGTGATCTCTCGCAGCTCCGGTTACGGAGCGGTGGCCCAGATTCAGGTAGGCCTCTTGGCCTCGTTCCAGATCTGCTGAGCCACTCAGTTTAGCCGAGGGATAGAGTTTCCCCGAGGAGGGGGACGAGGCCTGGCGGCCCAACCGGCTTCCTCAGACTTCTGGAAAGAGCGGAAAGGTTAAAGGGTGTCCTACTTGGGGCTGTGACGCAGCGTAGCCAGGGGAACGGGCGTGCTTGAATCCTCGCCAGCAATCCCGGGACGGCAGCGTTTGTGCCTGCCAAAGGCCTGGGAGAGTCCGGCCTGCTTGCAGAGCTGCAGCTCTCGGGGTGGGGGGGTTTTTGCCGATTTGCCTCCTGCTCGTCAGGGATTCCCACCCACCCCCCATTGTGCTGTGGAAGGGGCAGAGCATCAGCTTGGCTTGCAGAAGGCCCCAGGTTCAATCCCCGGCATCTCCAGTTAAAAAGGACCAGGCAGGCAGTGATGGGAAAGAACTCAGCCTGAGACCCTGGAGAGCTGTAAAGAGGGGCCGTGGGTCAGTGGCAGAGCCCCTGCTTGGCCTGCAGAAGGTCCCAGGTTCAATCCCCGGCATCTCCAGTTAAAAAGAAACAGGCAGGCGGTGATGGGGAAGACCTCAGCCTGGGACTGAGGGGCTGTAAAGAGGGGCTCCCAGGTTCAATCCCCGGCATCTCCAGTTAAAAAGGACCAGGCAGGCGGTGATGGGAAAGAACTCTTGGTACTTAAGGCGAGGGGTTGTGGCTCAGTTGGCAGAGCCTCTGCATTGGATGGGAAAAGTTCCCAGGATCAGTCCCTGGCATCTCTAGTTAGAAAGGACCAGGCAGTAGGCGATGTGAAAGACCTCAGCCCGACACCCTGGAGAGCTGTAAAGAGGGGCCGTGGCTCAGTGGCAGAGCCTCTGCTTGGCATGCAGAAAGTCCCAGGTTCAATCCCCGGCATCTCCAGTTAAAAAGGACCAGGCAGGAGGTGATGGGAAAGACCTCAGCCCGAGACCCTGGAGAGCTATAAAGAGGGGCCGTGGCTCAGTGGCAGAGCCTCTGCTCAGCATGCAGAAGGTCCCAGGTTCAATCCCCGGCATCTCCGGTTAAAAAGGACCAGGCAGGCGGTGATGGGAAAGACCTCTGCCTGAGACCCCAGAGAGCTGTAAAGAGGGGCCATGGCTCAGTGGCAGAGCCTCTGCTCAGCATGCAGAAGGTCCCAGGTTCAATCCCCGGCATCTTCGGTTAAAACGGACCAGGCAGGAGGTGATGGGAAAGACCTCCGCCTGAGACCCTGGAGAGCTGTAAAGAGGGGCCGTGGCTCAGTTGCAGAGCCCCTGCTTGGCACGCAGAAGGCCCCAGGCTCAATCCCTGACATCTCCGGTTAAAAAGGACCAGGCAGTAGGTGATGGGAAAGACCTCAGCCTGAGACCCTGGAGGGCTGTAAAGAGGGGCCGTGGCTCAGTGACCAGGCAGGAGGTGACATGAAAGACCTTTCTCTGTCTGAGACCCTGGAGAGCTGCTGCCGGTCTGAGTAGGCAATACGCAGTTTGATGGGTCAGGGTTCTGATTCAGTAGAAGGCAGCTTTATGGGGAGGGGCTGTGGCTGAGTGACAGAGAGTGTCCACTTGGATGTCGTGGTTAGGAGCATGGACTCTAATCTGGGAGAACCAGGTTTGATCCCCCACTCCTCCACATGCAGCTGCTGGCGTGACCTTGGGTCAGTCACAAGTTCTCTCAGAGCTGTTCTCTCACGAACAGTCCTCGAAAGAACTCTCTCAGGCCCACCTGCCCCACAGGGTGTCTGTTGTGGGGAGGGGAAGCAATGTTCCCTCTAAGCTGTGGCGTCTTGTGAGCAAAAATTCTACTTCGTGAGCTACTGGTATTAAAGTTGTGAGCGAGCGATGTGGCCACTGCGTCAGTTAGTTTGCTCTGGAGCCCTCCTTCCTGAGCGAAGACAAAAGATATGTGAACTGGAGGCTAGAAAACTGTGAGCTAGCTCACACTAACTCAGCTTAGAGGGAACGCTGAGGGGAAGGGGAAGGAGATTGTAAGGCGCTCTGAGACTCCTTCGGGTAGTGAAGGGCGGGGTATGTATCCAACCTCTCCTCTTCCTTCTCCAGAAAGCCCAGGTTCAATCCCCTGAATCTCCAGTTCAAAAGATCAAGCAGTCGGTGATGTGAAAGACTTCCTCCTGAGACAACATCTCAAGTCTGGGGCAGGTAATGCATTCTATTCTTGGTGCTGGGGGGGGCAGCAGTGGGAGGGCTTCTAGTGTCCTGGCCCCACTGCAGGACCTCCTGATGGCACCTGGTATATTTTGGCCGCTGTGTGACAGAGTGTTGGACTAGATGGGCCATTGGCCTGATCCAACACTGGCTTCTCTTATGTTCTTATGTCCTTGGCCAGACCGGTGCCTTTTCAACCCTGGCCTCCGCTTGGTTGAACTCTCTGCCCGAGGCCATCCATGCCTTTGCAAGGGCTTGCAAGCGGTGCTCCCTCTAAGCTGCGGGGTCTTGTGAGCAAAAATTCTACTCTGTGAGTGACCGGCATGAAAGTGGGGAGCAGCCCAATTAGGTTGCTGCGGAGCCCTCCTTCCTGAGCTGAGACAAAAACGTGCAAGCCGGAGGCTAATAAAACCGTGAGCTAGCTCACACTGTCTCAGCTTAGAGGGAACACGGCTTGCGAGGCAGAGATGTTCCGCCGGGCATCTGGTTGTGGACAGTGTGATGGCCTGGCACTCCCCACCCCCCTGCCCCGTTCTGTATTTTACTTAACCCAGGGGGAAAGTGGGTATTAGAAATTTGTTTCCACCTTGGATTGTACTGTTTTGTTGTGGCTGTTGAATTTTAGTGAGTGTTTTAAGTTCAGTATTATTGCATTTTTATTGCTGTCAGCCGCCCTGAGCCCTGCTCACAGGGCAGGGCGGCCTAACGAGTTTAATTTAATAAATAATAATAAATTAATAATGCTTAGTTCTGCGGCTTCAGACCAACACAACGACCCCACCTAAATCTACAGTAGTTAAATGTTGTCCAAAATAAAATAACGCAAAATAACACACCGGAAGCTGTCATAAACAGCTGCTGTATCATTCTAGTAAAGGTAAAGGTTTCCTTGCTCGAAAGCCAGTCGAATCCGACTCTAGGGTTGCGGTGCTCATCTCCGTTTCAAAGCCAAAGAGCCAGCGCTGTCCGAAGACGTTTCAGTGGCCATGTGGCCGGCATGACTAAACACCAAGGTGCACGGAACGCTGTTTCCTTCCCACCGAAGTGGTACCTATTGATCGACTTGCAGTTTCTTGCTTTCAAACTGCTAGGTTGGCAGGAGATATCATTCTAAACAATGCAAAATAACAAGAAGATATACTGACGCAATACACACCTTCCCTGAACTCCAAGAGGCGATTTCACTGCTTGGAGTTCAGGTACAGGCAACCCCCACTTAAGAAACAGCATTTAAAGGGGGAGGGGGGCCGCAGCTGTTGTGAGGCGTGCCTCATATTTGAGGGGGCAGGGCCCCGAAAGGCCCCACTGTAGCCCCATTAGTCCGTCAGAGTCTGGTGTAGTGGTTAAGTGTGGGGAATCTAATCTGGGAGAACTGGGTCTGATTCCCCATTCCTGCGCTTGCAGCTGCTGGATGACCTTGGGTGAGCCATAGTTCCGTCAGAGCTGTTCTCTCAAGGGCAGTAATCGAAACAGCTCTCTCAGCCCCACCTACCTCACAGGGTGTTTGTTGTGGAGAGGGGAAGGGAAAGGAGTTTGTAAGCCACCCTGAGACTCCTTTGGGTAGTGAAAGGTGGGGTATAAGTCCAATCTCTTCTTCTTCTTCTACCTCACAGGGTGTCTGTTGTGGGGAGGGGAAGGGAAAGGAGTTTGTGAGCTGCTCTGAGACTCCTTTGGGTAGTGAAGGGCGGGGTATAAATCCAATCTCTTCTTCTTCTTCTACCTCACAGGGTGTCTGTTGTGGGGAGGGGAAGGGAAAGGAGTTTGTCAGCCGCTCTGAGACCCCTTTGTGTAGTGAAGGGCGGGGTATAAATCCAACCTCTTCTTCTTCTACCCCACAAAGTGTCTGTTGTGGGGAGGGGAAGGGAAAGGAGTTTGTAAGCCGCCCTGAGACTCCTTTGGGTAGTGAAGGGCGGGGTATAAATCCAATCTCTTCTTCTTCTTCTTCTACCTCACAGGGTGTCGGTTGTGGGAAGGGGAAGGCAAAGGAGATTGTAAGGCGCTCTGAGGATCCTTTGGGTAGTGAAGGGCGGGGTATAAATCCAATCTCCTCCTCTTCTTCTTCTTCAGGTCTCGATTCTTCTATCTTCCTCTTCCCTGTTTCACCTGGTATACCTGTACTGACCCTCCTCCTTGTTTGTTTTCAAATTTAGACGATGTATTTATTTTAAGGTTGATTCAGAGGTCTCTAATTGTTCGCCACCTCGAAGGCCTAACTTGGGTGGAACGGTGGCGTACAAGATGTTTTAAGTGAAATCAGTAATTTTGGTTCGTCCACAGATGATCTGATGCAATATCTGGCAGCTTCGTGTGCGTGTCGAGCATGGCTCCATGGCAGAACATCTGCTCGAGCGCATTAAACTGCCTTCTACTGAATCAGGCCTTTGGTCTGTCAAAGTCAGTGCTGTCTACTCAGACTGGCAAGGGAGGAGGCCTCATAAGCCACACTGAAGGGCTTGATAGCCAAGAGGCTACTGGGTGAAAGAGATTTCTTAGAGCATCGGTTCCGACTTGAATTACGATCTCTGCAGTGGAAGGGAGAGGAGGCTTTGGAAAAGAGGACAGAAATGTGCTTGTATGCCTAGGATACGAGTGGCTGCATAACTTCCAATGGTTGATCCGTTATATAAATTTGTCATATATGGAAACTTTGATGACTGAATGTATATTAAGAAGATACAGTCATCTGGCATTTCGAAACGTTTATTTCAAGTCACTGATATAAGACTTGTTAATTGGTGTTGTGGTTAAGTGTAGTGGTTTGGTGTGGTGGTTAAGTCTAATCTGGGAGAACCGGGTTTGATTCCCCACTCCTCCACTTGCAGCTGCTGGATGACCTTGGGCAAGCCATAGTGCTGGCACAGCTGTTCTTGAAAAAAGAGCCGTTTCTGCCAGAGCTCTCTCGGCCCCACTGACCTCACAGAGTGTCTGTTGTGGGGAGGGAAGGGGAAGGAGTTTGTCAGCCGCTATGAGACTCCTTCGGGTAGTGAAAGGCGGAGTACAAATCCAATCTCTTCTTCTTCTTCTACCTCACGGGGTGTCTGTTGTGGGGAGGGGAAGGGAAAGGAGTTTGTCACCCACTCTGAGACTCCCTTGGGTAGTGAAGGGCGGGGTATAAATCCAATCTCTTCTTCCTCTACCTCACAGGGTGTCTGTTGTGGGGAGGGGAAGGGAAAGTGTTTGTAAGCCGCTCCGAGACTTCCTTGGGTAGTGAAGGGCAGGGTATAAATCCAATCTCCTCCTCCTCCTCTTCTTCATTGGCAGTGTGCATTTGTTTCTGACTCCAGGGTCTCAGGCAGAGGTCTTTCCCATCACCTCCTTCCTGGTCTTTCAACTGGTGATCTTGGGGGGGTTGAACCTAGGACCTTCTGCATACCAAGCAGAGGTTCTGCCACTGAACCACGGCCCTTCCCTCCCTCTGCTTGGCAAACAGAAGGTCCCAAATTCAACCTCCCAGCAGGCACTTGGGTGGTGAACCGGCCTAGGAACTGCACTGTATTTCACACGCTCGTCCTGGGCTCCCCCTGGGTCAACAGCCTTTGAGTATTGGCCAGTGCCTGTGCCGTTGCCCCCCCCACCAGCCCCCTCCTGGGGCTGCCAGGGTTCCTCAGGCTGCCTTGGACGCCCGGCGCTTGCCCTGCCCAATGTCAACGGGCCTGTCAGGGTGCTGGTAAGCGGCTCGGCCCGGCCGACCTTGCGAAAGCCCATGCTAATGAGACAATTGCTCCCGTATTGCTGTTTGTTGGGCGGCTGCTTAGGGCAGCTGATTAGGACTAATGAAATGAATGGCAGCGGCCGGGGAGTGTTAACTTGCTGCTATGCTGGGACGGGCGGTGGATGAATCACTCTTCTGTTCTTAGCTCAGAGGAAGCGCTGGGGAAGATGCAACCAAGGGCAGACGCTTCCTCCTTTGGCACTTCTGGGGCAGGAGTCTGTAAGGTTGCCAGCCCCACAGAGTCTGGGGAGGGCATGGTTTGGGGAGAGGAAGGCCTCTGTTTTCTCCAGGGGAGTTAATCTTTACAGATCAGTTGTGATTCCGGGAGTGCTCCGTGCCCCACCTGGTTCTTAATACACAAGAAGGATTGCAGTGTGTAAAGGTAAAGGTTCCCTTGCTCGAAAGCCAGTCGAATCCAACTCTAGGGTTGCGGTGTTCATCTCCGTTTCAAAGCCGAAGAGCCAGCGCTGTCCAAAGACGTTTCCGTGGTCATGTGGCCAGGATGACTAAACACCAAGGCGCACGGAACGCTGTTACCTTCCCACCGAAGTGGTACCTATTTATCTACTTGCAATTTCTTGCTTTCGAACTGCTAGGTTGGCAGGAGCTGGAACTAGAGACGGGGGCTCACTCCATCATGCAGCACTCTTGGGTCTCGAACTGCTGAACTACTGACCTTCCACAGCCTGCAGTTCAGCATCTTAACCACTTGAGCCACCGCAGCTCCTTGCAGTGTGTACACAGGAATAAAAATAACAAACGCACTGTAATAAGATGTGAAAATATTTAACTGGGAATTTTTATGTAGGTAAAGGTAGGAGCTGCGGTGGCTCAGAGGTTAAAGTGCTGAACTGCAGACCGGAAAGTCTGTAGTCTGGCAGTTCGAAACCGAGAGTGCCGCATGATGGAGTGAGCTCCGGTCTCTAGTTCCAGCTCCTGCCAACCTAGAAGTTCGAAAGCAAGAAATTGCAAGTAGATAAATAGGTATCTCTTTGGTGGGAAAGTAACAGTGTTCCGTGCACCTTGGTGTCTAGTCATGACCATGGAAATGTCTTCGGACAGCGCTGACTCTTCGGCTTGGAAACGGAGATGAGCACCGCTCCCTAGAGTCGGATTTGACCTGCTTTCGTGCAAGGGAAACCTTTACCTTTAAAGGTCATGAAGATATATAATTCAATAAAGAAGTAAGTAACATAACATAATCACATATACAAGGAATATAGAATATTGTAACAAAAACTGTAAGTCAGAGAATGGTCAAACAAATAGGATCCTAAGGAGTCCAAAGATTCAGTCCAAAGGGATCAGAACATCAGAAGTCAGGCTGGCAGGCAGAAGTCCCTGCTTAAGAACATAAGAACATAAGAGAAGCCAATGTTGGATGGGCCAACACTCTGTCACACAGTGGCCAAAGATACCAGGTGCCATCAGGAGGTCCAGCAGTGGGGCCAGGACACTAGAAGCCCTCCCACTGCTGCCCCCCCCCAAGCACCAAGAATACAGAGCATCCTTTGCTCCAGACTGAGAGTTTCTATCTAGACCTTGTGGCTATCAGCCACTGATGGGCCTCTGCTCCATATGTTTATCTAATTCTCTCCTGAAGTCGTCAGCTGGAGATCAGTTGTGAAAGTGGGAGATCTCCAGGCCCCACCTGGAGGCTGGCAACCCTGAGTCCTCCCTTCCTCCAAAGCAGCCATTTTCTGCAGCGGAATGGGCCACTGTAATTCCAGGGGGTCCCCAGGCTACACCTGGAGAATGGCAACCCTATTGTTGTCTGTGGGCCTCAAGGAAGGCTCTCTTCCACAAAGGCCTGAGGCCTTGGGTAAATTTGGCAACAGCAGGCCTACATTTCCCAGCCGCTTTCCGAGCCTTATGATTGGGCGGGAGAAAAATAGAGGGGGACAAGGAGCCAATCCCCATAAAGGAGGCGGGGCTCTACCAGAGAGCTTCTAAGGCCCTGCCCGGAGTGGCTCACCCATGGTGGGGGCAGTCTGGCCTAGTGGGGAGAGGTATCCAGGCAGGAATAGGATCTAAGTAAGATGTTGCATGAGGAAGCTTTGCTGATTTCTGGCAAGTTTCTTCATCGTGCGTTCCGCCCTGCGCTGTTCCACTCCGTTTCTGAAGCTTTCCGCCTATTACTTGTTATCACATTTGTTTAATATTTATTTATTTGCTTGCTTCGTGTATTTACTTCACTTTTCTGCCCAGCAGGGATCCAAGGTGTCTTAACGCCGCTCTCCTCTCCTCCGTTTAATCCTCACAACAACCCTGTGAGGTAGCTTAGCCCGAGAGCGTGTGACTGGCCTGAGGTCACCCAGCCAGCTTCCACGGCACGCGTGAGGGATTCGAACCTGGGCCTCCCAGACCCTAGTCTGACACTCTGACCACTACAACACACTGGCTCCTGTTTTAGAATAAACAAGTTTCTGGTTTATTCAGTGGCAGATTAGCCATTAAGAAGACTAAAGCATGTGCCTTAGGGCCCCAGGGCCAAAGGGGGCACCACAAAGTTGGGAAAAGGGTGAAAAAATATAGAAAAAGGCCTTTCGGGTCACGAATATTGGAACTTTGATGCCTTGAACTTGTGAAATATTAAAACAGATGTTGTGTTGCATTTTTGTAGAACTTTTATGTAGCCAAAGCTTGGCTTAGTTTGTACAGTAGATTGTGTTATCATCGGAATAGATTTTTGAATTGCTGCAGCCTGCATTTGTATATCTGGTCAGACAGGTCGACCACTAAAATGGACAGGGGTCAGGGTGGAAAGGAGGGGGGCACCGAGATGGGTCAGTGCTGCTTAGAGCACCAGAGAGCCTTCATCTGGCCCTGGGTTTATTCTGCCTGGGACCCACATGCCTTCAATTTGGGCATATACCAGGGCACGCCCCGACTAAAGAGGAGGAGATTGGATTTATACCCTGCCCTTCACTCGGAATCTCAGAGCGGCTTGCAAACTCCTTTCCCTTCCCCTCCCCACAACAGGCACCCTGTGAGGTAGAAGAAGAAGAAGAGGAGATTGGATTAATACCCCACCCTTCACTACCCGAAGGAGTCTCAGAGCGGCTTGCAAACTCCTTTCCCTTCCCCTCCCCACAACAGACACCCTGGGAGGTAGAAGAAGAAGAAGAGGAGATTGGATTAATACCCCGCCCTTCACTACCCGAAGGAGTCTCAGAGCGGCTGACAAACTCTTTTCCCTTCCCCTCCCCACAACAGGCACCCTGTGAGGTAGAAGAAGAAGAAGAGGAGATTGGATTTATACCCCACCCTTCACTACCCGAAGGAGTCTCAGAGCGGCTTGCAAACTCCTTTCCCTTCCCCTCCCCACAACAGACACCCTGGGAGGTAGAAGAAGAAGAAGAGGAGATTGGATTAATACCCCGCCCTTCACTACCCGAAGGAGTCTCAGAGCGGCTGACAAACTCCTTTCCCTTCCCCTCCCCACAACAGGCACCCTGTGAGGTAGAAGAAGAAGAAGAGGAGATTGGATTTATACCCCACCCTTCACTACCCGAAGGAGTCTCAGAGCGGCTTGCAAACTCCTTTCCCTTCCCCTCCCCACAACAGACACCCTGGGAGGTAGAAGAAGAAGAAGAGGAGATTGGATTAATACCCCGCCCTTCACTACCCGAAGGAGTCTCAGAGCGGCTGACAAACTACTTTCCCTTCCCCTCCCCACAACAGACACCCTGTGAGGTAGAAGAAGAAGAAGAGGAGATTGGATTTATACCCTGCCCTTCACTACCCGAAGGAGTCTCAGAGCGGCTGACAAACTCCTTTCCCTTCCCCTCCCCACAACAGACACCCGGTGAGGTAGAAGGAGAAGAAGAGGAGATTGGATTTATACCCTGCCCTTCACTACCCGAAGGAGTCTCAGAGCGGCTGACAAACTCCTTTCCCTTCCCCTCCCCACAACAGACACCCTGTGAGGTAGAAGAAGAAGAAGAGGAGATTGGATTTATACCCCGCCCTTTACTACCCGAAGGAGTCTCAGAGCGGCTGACAAACTCCTTTCCCTTCCCCTCCCCACAACAGACACCCTGTGAGGTAGAAGAAGAAGAAGAGGAGATTGGATTTATACCCTGCCCTTCACTACCCGAAGGAGTCTCAGAGCGGCTGACAAACTCCTTTCCCTTCCCCTCCCCACAACAGACACCCTGTGAGGTAGAAGGAGAAGAAGAGGAGATTGGATTTATACCCTGCCCTTCACTACCCGAAGGAGTCTCAGAGCGGCTGACAAACTCCTTTCCCTTCCCCTCCCCACAACAGACACCCTGTGAGGTAGAAGAAGAAGAAGAGGAGATTGGATTTATACCCCGCCCTTCACTACCCGAAGGAGTCTCAGAGCGGCTGACAAACTCCTTTCCCTTCCCCTCCCCACAACAGACACCCTGTGAGGTAGAAGAAGAAGAAGAGGAGATTGGATTTATACCCCGCCCTTCACTACCCGAAGGAGTCTCAGAGCGGCTGACAAACTCCTTTCCCTTCCCCTCCCCACAACAGACACCCTGTGAGGTAGAAGAAGAAGAAGAAGAGATTGGATTTATACCTCACCCTTTCACTACCCGAAGGAGTATCAGAGTGTCTGGCAAACTCCTTTCCCTTCCTCTCCCCACAACAGACACCCTGTGAGGTAGAAGAAGAAGAAGAGATTGGATTTATACCCCACCCTTCACTACCCAAAGGAGTCTCAGAGCGGCTGACAAACTCCTTTCCCTTCCCCTCCCCACAACAGACACCCTGGGAGGTAGAAGAAGAGGAAGAAGAGATTGGATTTATACCCCGCCCTTCACTACCCGAAGGAGTCTCAGAGCGGCTGACAAACTCCTTTCCTTCCCCTCCCCACAACAGACACCCGGTGAGGTAGAAGGAGAAGAAGAGATTGGATTTATACCCCACCCTTCACTACCCGAAGGAGTCTCAGAGCGGCTGACAAACTCCTTTCCCTTCCCCTCCCCACAACAGACACCCGGTGAGGTAGAAGGAGAAGAAGAGATTGGATTTATACCCCACCCTTCACTACCCGAAGGAGTCTCAGAGCGGCTGACAAGCTCCTTCCCCTTCCCCTCCCCACAACAGACACCCTGTGAGGTAGAAGAAGAGGAAGAAGAGATTGGATTTATACCCCGCCCTTCACTACCCGAAGGAGTCTCAGAGCGGCTGACAAGCTCCTTCCCCTTCCCCTCCCCACAACAGACACCCTGTGAGGTAGAAGGAGAAGAAGAGGAGATTGGATTTATACCCCACCCTTCACTACCCGAAGGAGTCTCAGAGCGGCTGACAAACTCCTTTCCCTTCCCCTCCCCACAACAGACACCCGGTGAGGTAGAAGGAGAAGAAGAGATTGGATTTATACCCCACCCTTCATTACCCAAAGAAGTCTCAGAGCGGCTGACAAACTCCTTCCCCTTCCCCTCCCCACAACAGACACCCTGGGAGGTAGAAGAAGAGGAAGAAGAGATTGGATTTATACCCCGCCCTTCACTACCCGAAGGAGTCTCAGAGCGGCTGACAAACTCCTTTCCCTTCCCCTCCCCACAACAGACACCCTGTGAGGTAGAAGGAGAAGAGGAGATTGGATTTATACCCCACCCTTCACTACCCGAAGGAGTCTCAGAGCGGCTGACAAACTCCTTTCCCTTCCCCTCCCCACAACAGACACCCGGTGAGGTAGAAGGAGAAGAAGAGATTGGATTTATACCCCACCCTTCACTACCCGAAGGAGTCTCAGAGCGGCTGACAAACTCCTTTCCCTTCCCCTCCCCACAACAGACACCCTGTGAGGTAGAAGAAGAAGAGGAGGAGATTGGATTTATACCCCACCCTTCACCACCCGAAGGAGTCTCAGAGCGGCTGACAAACTCCTTTCCCTTCCCCTCCCCACAACAGACACCCGGTGAGGTAGAAGGAGAAGAAGAGGAGATTGGATTTATACCCCACCCTTCACTACCCGAAGGAGTCTCAGAGCGGCTGACAAACTCCTTTCCCTTCCCCTTCCCACAACAGACACCCGGTGAGGTAGAAGGAGAAGAAGAAGAGATTGGATTTATACCCCACCCTTCACTACCCAAAGGAGTCTCAGAGCGGCTGACAAACTCCTTTCCCTTCCCCTCCTCACAACAGACACCCTGGGAGGTAGAAGAAGAAGAAGAGGAGATTGGATTTATACCCCACCCTTCACTACCCGAAGGAGTCTCAGAGCGGCTGACAAACTCCTTTCCCTTCCCCTCCCCACAACAGACACCCGGTGAGGTAGAAGGAGAAGAAGAGATTGGATTTATACCCCACCCTTCACTACCCGAAGGAGTCTCAGAGCGGCTGACAAACTCCTTTCCCTTCCCCTCCCCACAACAGACACCCTGTGAGGTAGAAGAAGAAGAAGAGGAGATTGGATTTACACCCCGCCCTTCACTACCCGAAGGAATCTCAGAGCGGCTGACAAACTCCTTTCCCTTCCCCTCCCCACAACAGACACCCTGGGAGGTAGAAGAAGAGGAAGAAGAGATTGGATTTATACCCCACCCTTCACTACCCGAAGGAGTCTCAGAGCGGCTGACAAACTCCTTTCCCTTCCCCTCCCCACAACAGACACCCTGTGAGGTAGAAGAAGAAGAAGAGGAGATTGGATTTATACCCCACCCTTCACTACCCGAAGGAGTCTCAGAGCGGCTGACAAACTCCTTTCCCTTCCGCTCCCCACAACAGACACCCGGTGAGGTAGAAGGAGAAGAAGAGATTGGATTTATACCCCACCCTTCACTACCCGAAGGAGTCTCAGAGCGGCTGACAAACTCCTTTCCCTTCCCCTCCCCACAACAGACACCCTGTGAGGTAGAAAGAAGAAGAAGAGGAGATTGGATTTATACCCCACCCTTCACTACCCGAAGGAGTCTCAGAGCGGCTGACAAACTCCTTTCCCTTCCCCTCCCCACAACAGACACCCGGTGAGGTAGAAGGAGAAGAAGAGATTGGATTTATACCCCGCCCTTCACTACCCAAAGGAGTCTCAGAGCGGCTGACAAACTCCTTTCCCTTCCCCTCCCCACCACAGACACCCTGTGAGGTAGAAGAAGAAGAAGAGGAGATTGGATTTATACCCCGCCCTTCACTACCCAAAGGAGTCTCAGAGCGGCTGACAAACTCCTTTCCCTTCCCTCCCCACAACAGACACCCGGTGAGGTAGGTGGGGGCTGAGAGAGCTCTGACAGAAACTGCCCTTTTCCAAGGACAGCTCTTGTCAGAACTATGGCTTGCCCAAGGTCATCCAGCAGGTGCAGGTGGAGGAGTGGGGAATCAAACCCGGTTCTCCCAGATTAGAGTCCGTGCACTTAACCACTACACCAAACTGGCTCCTGGAGATTTGGGGATGGAGCCTGGGGAACGGAGCGACCTTGGCGGGGTACAACGCCATAGTGTCTAACAATGCTCCCTCTAAGCCGTAGAGTCTTACGAGCGAAAATTCTACTTTGTGAGCTTCTGGCATTAAAGTTGTGAGTGAACGGTTTGGCTCCTGCAGAAATTAGTTAGCTCTGGAGCCCTCCTTCCTGAGCGGGGACAAAAACGTGTGAGCCGGAGGCTAAAAAAACGGTGAGCTAGCTCACCCTAACTCAGCTTAGCGGGAACGCTGTTTCCAAAGCACCCGTTTCCTCCAGGGGAGCTGACCTCTATCATTTTGATATCAGCTGTAAGTCCGGGGGATCTCCGGGTCCCGCCTGGAGGCTGGCATCCCCTGCTGGTGTCTCCTCAACTACTGCCTGTTAGCATCGTTTGCTCTGTCGGTCGAGGCCAGCCGCTCATTCAGAGCCCTTTGGCCGATGAGCCTTGGCACGCCCGTTGGCTGAGCAAACCCGACTCCCGGCACGAGAGCAGAGGCAGCAGACGGATGACTTGTTTAATTAGGCCGGAGCTGGCAGCCGGTCAGGATGGGATCCCTGGGCCCGGGAGGGTGAGCGGTGGGCAGATGTGGAAGTGAATAAGCCCTACGGGTGATTCTGGGATCTCCCTCATTTCCCCATTAGGTGTTCCTCTGTTACAGATGCCTGTCCCGGGAGAAAAGAATACGTGGTCTTTAGCTGTAATCTCTGCTCAGCAGAGACCAGGGACAGTTTTCTGTTCTTCCTTCAGCTGCCGGACGGGACGTTGCGGATCGGAAAGGTCAGGTCGGCTCCGCTTTCCATCGGGAGGGCGCGGTACTTTCCCAAGCCTGATCCTGCCGTGGGGACCCTCTTTGCCTCCCCCGCCCGGCTCACTGCCAGGCTTATTTTGGTCCTTGGGTCTGGGGCCAGGAACAGCAAGACGCCCCATGCCTGACATTCTGCAAACAACGAGTTCCTTCCTGGGCAGGCGTTCGCTGCTGTTCGGCCGGAAAGCGAGAACTGCACTAGGTGGAATCCACGGACACCAGCCTGCCTTACTGGGACGCGGCTGTAGTATTGGTTGGTGTTTACGTGGTACTTAAGAACCTCAGAAGAGCCCTGCTGGATCAGACCAGGGGTCCGTCTAGTCCAGTATCCTGTTTCACACAGCGGCCAGCCAGTTCCTCTGGAGGGACAACAGCAGGGCACAGAGGCCGAGGCCTTCATAAGAACATCAGAAGAGCCCTCAGTGGTCCAACTATTCCAGCATCCTGTCTCACACAGTGGCCAACCAGTTCCTCTGGAGGGCCAACAACAGGGCATAGAGGCCGAGGCCTTCCCCTGATGTTGCCTCCTGG
>JAPDNY010001115.1:0-19049 GCA_029375565.1 Gekko gecko | reverse complement strand
CAGAGACTGACCAAGAGAGAGATCTTGGAGTCATAGTAGATAACTCAATGAAAATGTCTAGACAGTGTGTAACTGCAATAAAGAAGGCCAACGCTATGCTGGGGATTATTAGGAAGGGAACTGAAAACAAATCAGCCAGTATCATCATGCCCCTATATAGATCATTGGTGCGACCTCATTTGGAATGTTGTGTACAGTTCTGGTCGCCACACCTCAAAAAGGATATGATAGCATTGGAAAAAGTGCAGAGAAGGGCAACTAGAATGATAAAAGGGTTGGAACACCTTCCCTATGAAGAAAGGTTAAAACGCTTGGGGCTCTTTAGCTTGGAGAAACGACGGCTGAGAGGTGACATCAAGGTTTATAAGATTATGCGTGGGATAGAGCAGGTTGAGAAAGAAGTACTTTTCTCCCTTTCTCACAGTAGAAGAACTCGTGGGCACTCCATGAAATTGCTGAGTAGTCGGGTTAGAACAGATAAAAGGAAGTACTTCTTCACCCAAAGAGTGATTAACACATGGAATTCACTGCCACAGGAGGCGCTGGCAGCTGCAAGCATGGACAGTTTCAAGAGGGAATTAGATAAACATATGGAGCAGAAGTCCATCAGTGGCTATTAGCCACAAGGTATAGCTAGGAACTCTCAGTCTGGGGCAGGTGATGCACTCTATTTTTGGTGCTGGGGGAGGTAGCAATGGGAGGGAGGGCTTCTAGCGTCCTGGCCCCACTGCTGGATCTCCTGATGGCACCTGGTATTTTTGGCCGCTGTGTGACAGAGTGTTGGACTAGATGGGCCATTGGCCTGATTCAACATTGGCTTCTCTTATGTTCTTATGTTCTGGTAGAACAGTCCTGGGCAGTGGTCCCTCTAAGCTGAGTTAGTGTGAGCTAGCCCAGTTTTTTAGCCTCCGGCTCACACATTTTCGTCTCAGCTCCGGAAGGAGGGCTCCAGGCCAAGCTAATTGACGCAGCAGCCAAATCGCTCCCCCACGATTTCAATGCCGGTAGCTCGCAAAGCTGAATTTTTGCTCACAAGACTCCACAGCTTAGAGGGAGCATTGATGTTTCAGTCCCAATACATAACACCTCCCGTAAGTCAGCGGCTGCCGTTTGACGGAATTTTCCACCACCACGTCAAAGAATTTCAATTTCATCGTCACCCACTCAAAATGCTGTTCCAATCTTGGCCAACAGGGGGTGCACGTGTAGTTCACTCCAGTTTGTAGAATCCCAGAATCCCAGAGCTGGAAGGGGCCATACAGGCCACCTAGTGAGTCCAGCCCCCTGCCCAGTGCAGGATCAGCCCAGAGCATCCCTGACAAGTTGTTTCTCTGCTCAAAGACCGCCAGGGAGGGGGAGCTCACCACCTCCCCAGGCAGCTGACTCCACCGTTGCACAACTCCGACTGTCAAAAAGTTTTCCCTGAGGTCCAGCCGGTACCTTCTCCCCCACAATTCCCATCTCTGTGTCTGATTATAAGAGAAAGCTTGCGGTAACCTGAGCAACTGGGGGCCCAAAGTACACGGTATTTTTTTTTTAATAAGTAAGGTCCAGGTTCCCAGACCCGACTGGCTTCTCCCACAGCCACGCAGATGCTGCAGTGAAATGTACTGGGTTCGAGATGCGCATAGTGATCAGCTCATAATTTATTAGTGATTTCAGCTCAACTCTTAAGACAGAAAATCTGGCCTTTGCAGCCCTGTTTATAAAGCCTGCAGAGACCACATCCCACCTATTTACATTACAACTACGCCTCTGTAGGTCCATTCCAGGATCCTGGCTCTCTATTGTTCTGGTGGAACAAGCTTAGCCAGTTTCCTGGTACTGTTCAGGGTCAGTACGTAACAGCTTCAGACCTCAGCATTGGAGTAGGGGGAGCAGTCAGGTGTTCCCCACTCCCGGTGCCTTTTCCCTGAGCTGAAACAGCCCCACTGGGGACCTGTTTGCATAAATTTGGAGCTGCACGTGGAGCATTCTGTGCTCCAAAATGAAGCAAATAGCTCTCCAGCTGGGCCTTTTCAGCTCAGGAAGACGGTGGTGGGGGAGGCAGCAGCCTCTTCTCCCCCCCACCCAAGGGAAACCCAGACCCAACTCAGTTAAAATCCTGTGGTGTCGTTTGGCCCTGATGGTGCAGTCGTATGCAGAGTTTCTCCAGTCTGCACCCACGGGGCCTGGATCGGGCATAGGCAGGATAAACTCTGGGTGATTTCCCACTAAAGCTGACTCGGGGCAGCGCCGCCATTTGGCCCGGTACTATTAGTCAATTTCACACCCGAAGCCGCGGAGCTGCATTTTGACCTGCGGCTTCGGGTGTGAAATTGACTAATAGTATCGGGTCAAATGGCGGCGCTACCCCGAGTCAGCTTTAGTGGGAAATCACCCTCTGTGTAGGATTCGCACTTGTGACTCGTTTACGGAAGCTCTGCTTGCGCCGGCACAAAGCAGCACATTGTCTCCAACCAGTGCTCCCTGTCAGTGTAATAACGGAAAGACGCTTCTTAGAATAATAGAGTTGGAACGAACCTCTAGGGTCATCTAGTCCAACCCCCTGCACAGTGCATCGGATGAGGTTCCTGACAGGCAGGGCTGTAAGCCAGTAAATTTTGGGTGGCGGGGCATTGGGAAATCCGGGAGGGTGGGGAGTGGGAGATAGAGATCCTGTCTGCAGCAGAAGTCGGCTGTAGAAGCAGGAAGGAGACCTCCCCCATGCCTCTCAGACTGTCAGAGAAACATGGGGTCTTTGGTGTAGTGGTTAAGTGCGTGGACTCTAATCTGGGAGAACCGGGTTTGATTCCCCGCTCCTCCACTTGCACCTGGCTGGATGACCTTGGGCAAGCCATAGTTCTGTCAGAGCTGTCCTTGAAAAAGAGCAGTTTCTGTCAAGAGCTCTCTCTGCCCCACCTCCCTCACAGGGTGTCTGTTGTGGGGAGGGGAAGGGAAAGGAGTTTGTAAGCCACTCTGAGTCTCCTTTGGGTAGTGAAGGGCGGGGTCTAAATCCAATCTCTTCTTCTTCTTCTTCTTCTTCTTCTTCTTCTTCTTCTTCTTCTTCTTCTTCTTCTTCTTCTTCTTCTTCTTCTTCTTCTTCTTCTTCTTCTTCTTCTTCTTCTTCTTCTTCTTCTTCTTCTTCTCTCTTCTTCTTCCTGTTTCTGCAGCAGAAGCAGAAAGACCCAGCGAGACCGTGCCTCTCTTACAGGCGGAGAGGCACAGCAGCTCATGTGGGCTTCAGAGGGAGGGGGGACTGGGAAGGATGGGAAGTGATGGGGCGGGGCTAATTTCATCAGGGGTGGGCGGGTTGCCCCGAAATGCCCTGTTGTGGGGACGGGCCTGCTGACAGGGTAGAAGCTGTAACTCTGTGAACGCCCACATATGGCACCTTCACCAGGCATTTGGCTCAGGAAATGGAAACATCCAGTCCCCTCTCCCCCAAAAAACATGGAGGAGAGGGGTCATTGCAGAGGGCCTCTGGGGTGTCCACCCCTTTTGCACAGAGCGCGTTGCTGCTCAGATCCATGCAGTTCCTTGCTTCGAGTGCTGCTGCTGCTGCTTCTCCTGTTAGTCTTCTTTGAGTGTAAGTTCCCTGTGCCAGTTTCTCCGGCAGCTTTAACGGTACTCTGCGTTTCCACACAGGGAGGTCCCAAGAAGAGATTTATCTACCGATGTCTCCGTAGGCCAAGATACTTTCAGCAGGTGAGAAGCGAAGCCTTTTGGGCACGGTCCCTGGACCTTGTGAGTTTGTCGCTGCTTTTTAAAATAACACACATGGTCTTGTGAGCAAAAATTCTACTTTGTGAGCCACTGGCATTAAAGTCATGAGGGAGCAATTTGGCTACTGCATACATTGGTTTGCTCCGGAGCCGTCCCTTCCTGAGCTAAGACAAAAATGTGTGAGCCCGAGGCTAAGAAACTGTGAGCTAGCTTACACTGACTCAGCTTAGAGGGAACACTGTTCCTAATTGAGATTTTAAATTGTAGTCTTTTCGGTGTTTTCCTTATAATGATTTTATTTACATTGTAGGCCATCTGGGGTTCTGCAAGGTAGAAGTTCTGGTATAAATCCAATCTCTTCTCTTCTCTTCTTCTTCCCACGCACAGGGAGCCTTTATTGTTGCGTACTGCAGACCTTGAGGATCCAGATACTGTGCTCACTTTCCCATCCAGCGGTGAGTTTTGCAGTGGTTGCACGAGAGAATGAATATTTTTTGGCACAGGTATCAGTATGGATATATTGCGAAAGCAAAGGAAATTAACTTTGGTCTTCGAAATCACCATTTGCACAATACCCAAAGTATTTGGAAACCTGCGTTCCTCACTCTCACCCCGCCCTGCTCACCGCCTGTTCTGGAGGTCCTGAGAACGGGATCTTCCGGTGGGATTTCCCACCAGGCTAGCCTTATCTTGTCAGATTTTGGAAGCTAAGCAAGGTCGGCCCTGGTTCGTACTTGGATGGGAGCCAAGGAAATCCAGGGTTGCTGTGCAGAGGCAGCCAATGGTGAACCACCTCTGTTTGTCTCTTGGCCTTGAAAACCTATGAGGGGTCACCATCAATCATAAATCACCACTGCACTTTCCACCACAGTTTGGTGTAGTGGTTAGGAGGACGGACTGTGATCTGGGAGAACTGGGTTTGATTCCCCACTTCTCCACATGCAGCTGCTGGTGTGACCTTGGGTCAGTCACAAGTTCTCTCAGAGCTGTTCTCTCAAGAGCTGTTCTCAAGAGAGCTCTCTCAGCCCCACCTACCTCACAGGGTGTCTGTTGTGGGGGGGGAGGAAAGGAGATTGTAAGTTGCTCTGAGACTCCTTTGGGTAGTGAAGGGCGGGGTATAAATCCAATCTCCTCCGCCACCTCTTCTTCTTCTTCTTCTTCTTCTTCTTCTTCTTCTTCTTCTTCTTCTTCTTCTTCTCCTTCTCCTTCTTTTTCTAACCTGGATGCCCCAGGCTGGCCTGATCCCATCAGATCTCAGAAGCTATGCAGCCCTGGTTAGTATATGGGTGGGAGACCACCAAGGAAGCCCCCAGTTGCTACACAGAGGCAAGTGAAGGCGAACCACCTCTGTTTGTCCCTGGCCTTCAAAACCCTGTGAGGGGGCACCACAAGTCATCTGTGACTTGACGATACTTTTCCTTGACACTCCTCAGAGATTCCCGGGATTTCCTGGGTAAGGGGAACAATTGCAAAACTCTTTGAAACGTTTGTTAAACGTTCTCGTTCAACGAAGGCTCGATTTCAGTTTTTAACCTATCCTTTTTTTTATTGAATGTATCTAGCGACTCACACGATCTTCACTTCCACTCCCCGGTATACCACTTCAAAGAAACGGTCTCCAGAGGAGAAGTTCAAAGAGAGGTCTCCTGTACATACATTGTTAACCGCTCCGCTGGATGACCTGAAGGCAGCTTCCGGGCCCTCTTTGGAACGTCGTTCCTCTCCGAAGAAGAGCAGCTCCCCAGAAGCTTCGACCACCTGTAGAGGTAGGCGGCTTTTCCTAGACAGGCCGTGATTTAAGCACCCATAAGCCTCTGGGACAATGGCAGGTCTAGGCCTCTCCAGGTGACCTTCTCAGACCACTGCGGCTGGAAGGAAGAGGGAAGCCGTGCCTATTTCCAGCTGGGCCAGCCCTTGGCTGGGTGGTCGTGGGAATCCTCTGTCACATGCAGCAGGGGTGTAGCCAGACAATTTTTCGTGGTGGGGTGCTGGGAAATTGGGGGGGGGCGAGGGAGAGGGAGATCCCATCAGCAGGCAGGCAAGCAAAGACGACAAGGGTCTTTCCTTACCTGCCGGCCGCACTCATTCACCTCAGCCACTACAGGAGAAGGAGAGCTGGCCAGCTAGTTGGTGCGATGAATACTCGGCGAGTATGCGCTGTCTGCATGATTGCAGTGAGGCCTGCCCTCCTTATTTGCCCTCTTGCTCGGCCTGGGAGTGGGCGAGGCAGTGGACCAGCAGGATTAATACTTGGGGAATATATAGAATCATAGAGCTGGAAGGGACCTCCAGGGTCATCTAGTCCAACCCCCTGCACAATGCAGGACACTCACAAATACCTCCCCCTCCACACCCACAGTGACCGCTGTTCCATGCCCAGATGACAAAACCCTCCAGGATTGCTTCCTGACCCCAAAATGGCACTCAGCATTTCCCTGGGCGCATAAGAAAGGGCCACGAGAACTAAGCACTGAAGCAACCTATGACACGCTACCCCTTTCACTGACCAGTACCTTGAGGGTCTGCGTGTTGTGCCTGGTCAGGGCTGCTGATAATTTTTTCTGACCAGTCCTCTATACAAATCTATAATAGTCTCTTCGGGGTATTTTTTAATTTATTCCTTGGACAGGGATATTTGTAAGGACCACTGCTAAGTGTATTTGTTTCACCAGTAAAGAGATAGGCACCATGGCTTGTTAACTTTAAAACAGAACAGGCTTTATTTACAAACAACACAACAGGGGGATGGAAGTTTTATACAGATTATAGTTTGTTTCCTTTCAGGCTTAAACTTCTGCCCTTATGTTCACTTAAGCTGTATGTTTATTACTTTCAGTTTATATATAGATGTTCATCAGTTCTCTAAACACGCTTATACTCCTCCTCTCCAGCAACTGCTTTGTGGTTTTCCTTGGGCTTTTACTAACAGGTCCCTCTGAGTCTCCCCAGTCACCAAACCAGCTTTCCAGACTCTTGCCAGACTGTTCTTTAGCCCTTTCTAAACCACCTCCAGTTCCTTTTAAGGAGAGATGTCTCAATGGTGTGTGACTCTATTATTTTTAGTTTTTAACTGTCTGGTCACTGTCCCCTTCCTTCTGAGGAACTCTGTAAACCACACAGAGCTACAGAGCTTCTTCAGTTCACTGATAGACTCCTTGTTAGCTCTCCGTCCATCAACTAACTAACTGCTGCTTCTCAACTGCCAATTCCAAACGGACCGTTTGGTCTGTTAAACGCCAATCACTGAGGGTTCCGAGCTAAATGGCCCCCTCCTCACTCCGTCATGTGACTCAGCAGTGTTCCGTGTTTACTTTCTGCTGGCCCCAGATCTTTACATCCATCACACAACCCTTCCTGCCCTCCCTCTCATGATCTGCCTAAGTCCACACAATCAGCATTGCTGTCAGATGGCCATCTGGCCTCTGTTTGAAAACCTCCAGCCTTCTGTTTTGAAAACCACTGAGGCAACCCGTCCTGCCCTCCCTCTCATTGCTGTCAGACGGCCATCTAGCCTTTGTTTGAAAACCTGCTCTGTGCTAGAGTAGTAGCAGGCCTTGCCCACCCGCCATCATAGCGGAGAGCGCACACTCGCCGAGTATTAATCGCACCGGCCGGCCGGCTCTCCTCTTGTAGTGGTCCAGGCAAACAAGTGTGGCCATTAGGTTAGGGCAGGGGCAGCGGGAGTCTGGGGGGCGTGGGCCACAAATGAGGGGGCACCACCCCTAAATGCCACACCATGGCTGCGGGCCTGTGCGCAGGATGCAACCCACATCTGGCTTTTGGCACGTCAGTGCTCAAAAACTCCATGGAAGCACATACTGAAAGCTGAATCCTGTGTGTGTGTGTGTTGACTGTTTCTCACAACTGGCTAAATCAAAGTGCCTCCCCTGGGCCCACTAGAGGTGACGAAAGCTAAGGGGTTGTGAGAACAGGTCTTTTCCTTTGGGTCAGAGTGGCTCGCTGGAATTCCCCCTGATGTCTTTTTCGGAACTCTCATCCCATTGTGATGCTGTGAGGCAGAGGTCCACAAACTCTGTGAGCACCTTTGGCATTCGGAATGTGGGGGAGGGGTTGCAGCCACAAAATGGCTGCCGTAGCTTACCTTCAGTCGCACAATAAAGATCCTTGTGTTGTGGTGGCAGTTTAATTCTGGGTATAATTCTTTCCTTTGCATGCACACTTCTTCAGATACATTGAAACGATGTATTTGCCAAAGTGTGTATGCACACAAAAGTTTACACCAGTTTGGTGTAGTGGTTAAGTGCGCGGACTCTAATCTGGGAGAACCAGGTCTGATTCCCCACTCCTCCACTTGCATCTGCTGGATGACCTTGGGCAAGCCATACTTCTGGCACAGCTGTTCTTGAAAAAGAGCAGTTTCTGTCAGAGCTCTCTCAGCCCTGCCTACCTCACAGGGTGTCTGTTGTGGGGAGGGGAAGGGAAAGGAGTTTGTAAGCCGCTCTGAGACTCCAAGTGAAGGGCGGGGTATAAACCCAATCTCTTCTCTCTCTCTCTTCTACACCCAGAATTAAACTTTGTCGGTCTAAAGGTGCCCTGGACTCATCTTTTGTTCTAAGGCAAACTATAGGTTCGGTCCATGTGCACAGCTGTGCAACTGGCAATTTGCATTGATGCGAATGTCACATCAGTATTGCCTTCTCGCCCTCAAAAACCGCAACTTGCATTTTGTCTTTCAACAGATACCTCCTTCACTGCCAGAGTGGGTAAGTATCATTTTACTTTTTGAGCATAGGCTTAGAATATGCTTGCGAACATCAGGCTGTGTTTCTTTGGATTTGCAAATCTGCTCCTGTTGCTGAAATTCAGGCGTCCGAATGCGGGCTGTCTCCCCGTCTGTCCGGTGCACCCCCCCGCTTATACACTCAGTTCTGCCCTCGCCTCACGACGGTTCAATTGACTGCTTTGTCCACAGCCATGCAGGCAGTGGAAGTCGGTGGAATCACATGCCGGAATTTACAGAGCAAAGTGGAGAGTCTGCAAAACCTGGTGGAGACGCTACATTTGGAAAACCAAGGTGTGCTGCCTAAAAGTGCCAGCAACGGAAGATGCCCTGGATTTTCCCGGGTTTCATGCATGTCGCTGTCTTCCTAGAAGTAGCTTTCCACATACGGATTTCCTCTTTAGCTGCATGCATGCATATTGAAAAGGGGTTGGACCCGTTCTGCTTTTTCCCAGACCCGATCAGCTTCTTTACAGGGGCATATTTTGGTGGGGAGGAAACCATTTTGAAAATTCTTTGCGCACGCTCTTAAACAGGCTGCCCGGAGTAGGCGTGGTACTGGGAAGCAGAAATGGCTCCGGAGCAAACCAGGCTGAGCGGCCACAGCAGTGCTACAAGACTGTGCTGCGTGGTCTACTCAGTGGCACCAGCCGTCAGTGGTGGTACGTCCATTGCATCCTCCTGCAAGCTGGCAGTGGTGCAGGAGGAGATCATGGACGGGTTGACAACCAGTATCATTGCCGACGGAGGGCCTGAGCAGAGTGGCCCCTTAGTCTCTGCAGAGTTCCTGGGGCTCAGGGAAGACCCCCTTTGGTCTTGTGGTTAGGAGCGCGGACGCTAATCTGGGAGAACCGGGTTTGTGTCTCCATTCCTCCAGACGCAGCTGCTGGTGTGACCTTAGGTCAGTCACAAGTTCTCTCAGAGCTGTTCTCTCAAGGGCAGTTCTCAAGAGAGTTCTCTCAGCCCCACCTACCTCAACGTTCCTCCTCTAAGCTGTGAGCAAAAATTCTGCTTTGTGAGCTACTGGCATTAAAGTTGTGAGGGAGCGATTTGGCTATTGCATACATTAGTTTGCTCTGGAGCCATCCTTCCTGAGCGAAGACAAGAAATGTGTGAGCCAGAGGCTAAAAAACTGTGAGCTTGCTCACACTAACTCAGTTTAGAGGGAACACTGCTCACAGGGTGTCCGTTGTGGGGAGGGGAAAGGGAAAGGAAATTGTAAGCCAATCTGAGACTCCTTCGGGTAGTGATGGGCGGGGCATAAATCCAATCTCCTCCTCTTCCTCCTCCTCTTCCTCCTCCTCCTCCTGGCATTCCAGAGCAGTGGCCCACTGGGAAATTTCCCTGGAAGTTAAATGGCCGACCCATCCCTGGCTTGGAGAGGGGAAGTGTTGTCCCAGGAATTGCCCTCCCCAGAGGAGGCAGAAGTCCTTCCTCGCTACAGAGAGCCGCATGCAGCCGTTGTAACAAACCAAAAACCAACAAGGCTTCCCACGTGCTTTGCCATAAGGCACCAACACTTCAAAAGTAATTTTTTGGCCTGGCTCCTGTGCATTTCCCTCTCCACTGTTTGGGCCTTTCAGCCGTGGGGAAGAACACGTGAGACTCTCGGAACAGGCGCCCGGTTGGCTTAGCAGAGCGCCTTCCCCAGGTAAGGAACTGTGCTGGGGAGAAGGGGTTTTGAGAAGGAAGCCTTTAAGAGCTAGAGAACAGCCTTCAGTTTTGCCCTTCCGGTTGGCTCAGTGGCAGAGCACCTTCTTCACAAGTAGAAGGTCCCAGGTTCTATCCCCGGCATCTCCAGTCGGGTGCTCGGTGATGTGAAGAACTCAGCCCGAGACCCTGGAGAGCTGCTGCCAGCCAGAGTAGACAATACCGACCTTGATGGCCCAACAGTCTGATTCAGTATTAAAGCATTCAAGACACACCACAGCAGTTGCACATGGCAAAGGGGGGACAAATTTCTGTCCCATCACCAAAGGCAGGGAGTGACTGCAGCTCAGCCGAGGATATGCCAAAGAACGATAAACTGTGCTCAACAAAAAACAACTCCAATCTTAGACAAACGTATCAAAGTATAATATGGAGGATGCCGTCCACTGCAGTTCAAATACCGTGATGAAATTAGGTATAGAAAGCCACGCTGTACATGCAAAAGACACCGATATTGTAAGAAATCCGGGACCACAGCCGATTTCTTACCCACTCAGACTCCGGAACTCTGATAGCATAGAACACAGTCTTCAAAATTTAAGTAGTCCCAAAGGAGGGTTTAAGAAGTCACAGAAGTCTGGTGGATAAACTAGATGTAGGTTCTTCCAGGATTCTTCGTCACACGTGAGCTACCTTATATCAAGCTGCGTTTCACCCAGGGCTTCTTCACCGAGATGGAACCCCAAGTTGTCTTTAATTAATAAACATATAGAATTTTTACAAGACTCAAAGATGAAAACACCCGCAAGACTACTTAAATTTGAAAACTGTGTTCTATGTTATTAGAGTTCTGGTGTGTGAGTTGGTAAGAAATCAGGCATGGTCCCACATTCCTTAAAGTAACAGTGTCTTTTGGATGTATGACATGGCTTTCTATATCTAATTTCATCACAGTATTTGAATTGCATTGGACTGCGTCCTCTGTATTATATTTTGATATATTTTTCTGAGATTTGAGTTGAGAGTTGAGAGCCAGTTTGGTGAAGTGGTTAGGAGTGCGGACTCTAATCTGGGAGAACCGGGTTTGATTCCCCTGCTTCTCCACATGCAGCTGCTGGTGTGACCTTGGGCCAGTCCCAGTTCTCTCAGAGCTGTTCTCTCAAGGGCAGTTCTCTCAGAGCTTTCTCAGCCCCACTTACCTTACAGGGTATTTGTTGTGAGGAGGGGAAGGGAAAGGAGGTTAAGAACATCAGAACGTAAGAGAAGCCAATGTTGGTTCCGGCCAAAGGCCCATTCAGTCCAACACTCTGTCACACAGTGGCCAAAAATACCAGGTGCCATCAGGAGGTCCAGCAGTGGGGCCAGGACACTAGAAGCCCTCCCACGGCTGCCCCCCAAGCACCAAGAATAGAGTGCATCACCTGCCCCAGACTGAGAGTTCCTATCTATACCTTGTAGCTAACAGCCACTGATGGACTTCTGCTCCATAAGCTTATCTAATTCCCTCTTGAAGCTGTCCATGCTTGTAGCCACTGCCACCTCCTGTGGCAGTGAATTCCATGTGTTAATCACTCTTTTGGTGAAGAAGGACTTCCCTTTATCTGTTCTAACCTGACTGCTCAGCAATTTCATTGAGTGTCCACGAGTTCTTGTATTGTGAGAAAGGGAGAAAAGTGCTTCTTTCTCAACCTGCTCTATCCCTTGCATAATCTTATAAACCTCGATCATGTCACCCCTCAGCCGCCGTTTCTCCAAGCTCAAGAGCCCCAAGCACTTTAACCTTTCTTCATAGGGAAAGTCTTCCAACCCTTTGATCATTCTAGTTGCCTTTTTCTGCACTTTTTCCAATGCTGTAATATCCTTTTTGAGGTGCGGTGACCAGAACTGTACACAGTACCCCAAATGAGGTCACACCATCGATTTATACAGGGGCATGATGATACTGGCTGATTTGTTTTCAATTGTAAGCCACTCCGAGACTCCTTCGGGTAGTGAAGGGTGGGGTATAAATCCAATCTCCTCTTCTTCTTTTTTTTTTGTTGAGCATAGTTTATTGTTCTTTGGTATATTTCCCCTGTGCTGCTCTTTGGGGGGTTTTGAGCTCAGTTGAGGATGGCAACAGCTGAAAGCAGACCTTGGGGAAATAAAAGCCACTGTGGGAGGACGGGGTGGGGGGAAGACGGTCCTTCAGCTTGCGTATCGCTCCCCCCTCCCGGTCGGCGTGACTTCACGGCCCACGGGATTCGAGCGACCTCTTTCCTTTCCTTGCCCCCTCCAGCAATGTCCTCAATGATCAGAAGCCAGGAGAAGAAGATTGAGAAAGCCAAGGAGAAAGAGAGGAAGCTGTCCAAATGAAAGGCGGCGGGGGCTGAATCCGTCCGATGTTTCTAGATCGCCCTCCGTTGAACACGGTGCCTTTTTTTTTTTTTTAAGCGTACCATTTTGCAGTTGAATAATAAAAGTTGACGTCGTTTTGCAGTCGGCCTCTCGGAGCATGGCAGGTCGGTGGGAAGATCGAAACGCGAGCGAGAGCGGCAAAAAAACATGTACCCCGTGCAAATCCGAATGAACTCAACATTTATATATTCCTCAGATCTCTACCCCCGCCCTCCCTAACCCCCCCATTATAATAAATAATTCATTATTGAAAGAGGGGAGAAAAGAGCCAGAGTCCTGGAGCGCCTTAAAGACAAGCAAAATACGTGGTGCTCCCTCTAAGCTGTGGAGTCTTGTGAGCAAAGATTCTACTCTGTGAGCTCCCGGCATTGAAGTTGTGAGTGAGCGGTTTGGCTGCTATATAGATTAGTTTGCTCTGGAGTCATCCCTTCCTGAGCAAAGACAAAAATGTGTGAGCCGGAGGCTAAAGAACTGTGAGCTGGCTCACACTTAACTCAGCTTAGAGGGAACACGGGCCATGGGTCAGTAGTGACTCGATGCTCCCTCTAAGCTGTGGAGTCTTGTGAGCAAAAATTCGACTCTGTGAGCTCCCGGTATTAAAGTTGTGAGCGAGCAATTTGGCTGCTGCATAAATCAGTTTGCTCTGGAGCCATCCCTCCCTGAGCGAAGACAAAAAGGTGTGAGCTGGAGGCTAAAGAACTGTGAGCTGGCTCACGCTGACTCAGCTTAGAGGGAACACTGGTGGCAGCGGAGGAGCTTTCGCGAGTCACTGCTCACCTCTTCAGGTCCTTCTTTATGGAACCGTGACCCACAAAACTTCCTCGTCTGCCACAAATGTTGTTAGTCTTTAAGGTGCTACTGGACTCTGGCTCTTTTCTGTTGCTACAGGCAGACTGACAGAGGTACCCGTCTTGATCTGTTCAAAGAGGGGGTCTGTGAAAGAAACGTTACTAAGAACATAAGAACATAGGAGAAGCCAGTGTTGAATCAGGCCAATGGCCCATCTAGTCCAACACTCTGTCACACAGCGGCCAAAAATACCAGGTGCCATCCGGAGGTCCAGCAGTGGGGCCAGGACACCAGAAGCCCTCCCACTGCTGCCGCTAATACTGGAATAAGTAATCTGACATCAGTCTCAGAATGTGTGCGATGGGCCTGTCCTGGGAACTGCAGCACAAGATGGCGACGGGACAGAATGTGAGGTACGAAGTTGTCTCAGTGGTTTCCCAGCGTCCAGAACTGCAGCGGCACAAGGGTTCTGTACCCTGACTTGAATTCTCCACAGCCACGGCGAAGTCAAGGCAGCAGCGCAAAGTGTGCGGCCCTTTCTGCATTGCGTTTGATGACCACCGTTCAACAGCCACCCACGTGGTGACTGAAAGTGCTGTCGAGTCACAGCCCAACTCATGGCCACCCCATAGGGTTTTCAAGGCAAGAGATGTTCCGAGGTGGTTGGCCATGGCCTGTCTCTGGCTGTGGGCCCAGGGCAAGCTTGCGACAATTTGTTCCCGCTGTATATTTGATTGGGGGTATTTTTTTGCGGGTTGGGATGATCACACATCCCTCCCCAAACCGCTTGCATCGCGTGACGAGGCTCCAGGCGCCGTCCAGGCAGCACGGCATGAGGGTTTTTTTTTTAAAAACTTCTTTGCACATGCGCATATGTGCATAGCCAAATCACCACTCGGACTATTCCTAGGGACTATTTTACCAACATTCAACTTGCAATATTTCAACAGATGGTTGTTTTTGCAGTGTTTCCGCCCCGAAAAAGCGAACAGAGTGAACCACTGATGCACAACCAGGCGCTGGAGTCTATATATGTGTGCTTGAACATTCATGCATTTAATATATTCAGTGCAGGATTGATCATGCGTGAAAGCTGGGGGGTGGGATTTCAGCACAAGAAGGACAACCTAATCGCCTTCATAGCGAGAGATGGCTGTCCAGATTGCCGAAATTGCAGATTCACAGCGCGAATATTCAGAAAGTACTTGATTTTTCCGGTGTCGGAAAACTCGCTAGGAAACCGGAAGGACTATGGGGGGGAGTTCACTTTGATATGGGAGACAGATGCAGCCGTCTGCTCAGCCCTTTTAAATGCGAGAGGGAACAGTGGTGAAACCTGATCAAAATGACCGTGTGACCGCAACCTCTGTGTAGCGACCCTGGGCTTCCTTGGTGGTTTCCCATCTGAATACTAATCAGGGTTGACCCTCCTTCATGTCTAAGATCGGGCTAGCCTGGGCCATCCAGGCCAAGGGCAACTTGCCCAGGGTCGCAGCTAAATGCTGCAGTAGCAGTCACGTGGCTCCGACCAATCACGTGGTTTCTTCCTGCACGGGCAGACCCAGCGGATACACTGCAGCAGTATGGGAAGAAGAAGAGATTGCATCTATACCCCGCCCTTCACTCGGAGTCTTCGAGCGGCTTACAATCTCCTTCCCCTCCCCACAACAGACACCCTGCAAGGTAGGTGGGGCTGAGAGAGCTCTTGAGAACTGCTTGTGAGAGAACAGCTCGAGAGAGAACTTGTGACTGACCCAAAATCCCACCAGCAGCCCGGTTCTCCCACATTAGAGTCCACGCTCCTAACCACCAGACCAAACTGAAGCAGCCACGCAATGCAGGCCAGGCGGGTAGTGACTGCCCACGTGCATTCCCACTGCCACGTAGAGAGCCTTTACCTAGAAACACAGTGTACCAATCAGGACAGGGCATCAAACAGGGAAAGCGCATTCCACGCGCAATGCCACAGGCATTCTTTGCGCATGCAAAGACGTTCTAGCCTACTGTGTGCTGTCTTGGAAAGGTTGGCTGGGCAATCATAAGATAAGGAGCCATGTCCAGTGCTCCCTCTAAGCCATGGAGTCTTGTGAGCAAAAATTCTACTTTGTGAGCTGCTGGCATTAAAGTTGTGAGCGAGCGATTTGGCTACTGCATAAATTAGTTTGCTCTGGAGCCCTCCCTTCCTGAGCTAAGACAAATATGTGTGAGCTGGGGGCTAAAAAGCTGTGAGCTAGCTCACATTAACTCAGCTTAGAGGGAACATTGGCCATGATTAAGGCCTGCCAAGACCTGTCTCCTTACTTAGCTCTTTTCCACTTCCAATACAGATCGCTTTTCCTATTGTGCTTTGTTGCAAAGGTAGAGATGTACCCGTTACCCGTTTAGGATGCCTAACAGAGTGGAGCTTTACTGAGGTTGCCTTCCAGGGCTGATTCTTCGTCTTGTCCCGTGCAGAATTTTCTCCCTCCGATGCCCACAGGGCAATAAACTGCATTCTCCCCCCCCCCGCCCCCCTGGTCTCTGTACGTGCATCTGCACCTCACGCGTCCTGGGACTTTGGTCCGACAGATGCCGGCGCAGCCATTTCATCGGCTCCACCCCAAAGCAAACACTGCCCGCTTTCGAAAGACGGCACTCTGCGTTCAAGTGCAGGCACGATTTTAAAAAATGACTAAATCCCCTTCCAAGCCAGTTCGTGTTTCTTCTGCTTTGATCCGTTGGATTCAGTCCATCGACTAAGTCAAAGTACTTTATAACAAAAATTCTTTGCGGCAAAAAATGAAACCGCGGCGTGCCAAGAGCCGACCGCAAAGCTGATTTTAAACGCTGCGAGATGATTGAGGCTGGCTGCCAAAGCACGCACAACGCGAGTGGCAGGGAAAACGCTTGGGAGTGTTTGAACAGCTTTGTAGAGAGAAAGAGATTGCAAACTGCAAGGTAACTTATTTGGTGTGGTGGTTAGGAGTGCGGACTCTAATCTGGGAGAATCGGGGTTGATTCCCCGCTCCTCCACATGCAGCTGCTGGTGTGACCTTGTGTCAATTACAAGTTCTCTCAGAGCTGTTCTCTCACAAGCAGTTCTGGGAAGAACTCTCTCAGCCCCACCTACTTCACAGGGTGTCTGTTGTGGAAAGGGGAGGGGAAAGGAGATGGTAAGCCACTTTGAGACTCCTTTGGGTAGTGAAGGGTGGGATATAAATCCAATCTCCTTTTCTTGATAGGGCAGTAAACACTTTTCAGGAAGATGTCTTCACTGCAATCCCTATCATCATAACCAAGGAAGTTACTCTCTTGCGGTTGGGGTAAAGGACTTGTTGAACTACCTCTTAATTTCTGGCCCACAGGTAATCTTAAGATTTACTAGGGCAGTTCATTAGATACCGTAAATCCTTTTTAGTAAACGGTAAACAGTTTCAAAATACATATTCTGGTCGACATAACAATGGTTTTCTGTACATGGAAAGGTTGTGGTGTAGGAGGTTTCATGCACCAGCTAACTACCAGTGGAGGGATAATATAGCCTGATCTCATCAGATCTCAGAAGCGAATCAGGGTTGGTTCTTGGAAGGAAGGCCACCAAGGAAGACTCTGCAGAGGAAGGCAATGGCAGGCCACCTCTGCTTTTCACTTGCCTTGAAGGCCCCTTGGTGGGGTGGCCACAAGTCTTGAATGGGAGGCCACCAAGGAAGACTCTGCAGAGGAAGGCAATGGCAGACCACCTCTGCTTCTCACTTGCCTTGAAGGCCCCTTGGTGGGGTTGCCCTAAGTCTGGAATGGGAGACCACCAAGGAAGACTCGGCAGATGAAGGCAATGGCATCCCACCTCTGCTTCTCAATTGCCTTGAAAGCCCCTTGGTGGGGTGGCCATAAGTCTTGAATGAGAGACCACCAAGGAAGACTCTGCAGGGGAAGGCAATGGCAAACCGCCTCTGCTTTCTCACTTGTCTTGAAAGCCCCTTGCTGTGGTGGTCATAAGTCTTGGATGGGAGGCCACCAAGAAAGGCTCTGCACGGGGAGGCTGTGGCCAACCACCTCTGCTTCTCGCTTACCTTGAAAGCTCCTTGCTGGGGTCGCCATAAGTCAGTTGCAACTTGATGGCACTTTGCACACAATAACTTCCCAGTGCATAATGTGCCCCTGACCTCCAATATGACAGAAGAGGCAGAAATGTTTCTATCAACTTCTGTACACCAGGCATAATTTTGCAAACCGCCAGCGCATCATCCCTAAATCACCATTTTTCTAAACACCCCCCCGGGCCGGCTGGAGGTGTCTCTGTGCCCTAGGCGGGCGCAGATGCCAACCTCCCAGTGGGGCCTGGAGACACCCACCATGCCGCCCCCGCCTCCTCTCCCCCCCAGGGGGAGGGGAGGGCGGGTGAGCTGCAAGCCAGGGAAGGGGCGGAGGTTTAAACCCCCACCCCTTCCCTCCCAGCGCCGGCTTACCCGGGCACTCCACAGCTGCGGGATGCCCAGGCAAGCCAGGGAAGAGGCGCCGGCTTCCCGAGGGGAGAGGGGAGGGCGGGCAAGCTCCGCCTCCTCCTCCTGCGCCCCAACAGGGCGCTCTTCACTGGCAGCGGCAGGGAGGTGGTGGTGAGGGGGGCCTTTCGTGGGGGGGGGGCGGGCGCGCCTGCAGCCGGTGCGCTCTAGGCAAGCGCCTAGCTCGCCTAGTGGGTGAGCCCCCCCCCCCGGCACCTTGCTCCATAGGACTGTGATAATTTGGGCCGTTTTTCTATGTTTGTTCCCTAACTCCATGTGCTGAGTTCTCTGAAGGAAGGGCAGTTTATAAAAGTGCAACAGGGCATATATTTTGCAGCTCCAGCTCTTTATAAATAACTTCATAAAAGCTAGTTCCAAGACCAGCATTGAAAAACTGTCTCCCAGCCCCTGTCAGAAGGAACATATCAACTGCCCTGTTAGAGAAATAGAGCTGGATGACATGGATTATTCCAAGTGGCCCCCACAGGTGTCCTGGGAAACCGAAGGAAACACCTGTCTCCTATGGCACTCCCCTACTTGTCCCGAGCTTCTAGGTACTGAGATGCATATTGCTTTAAGCTATGGAATGGTGCTGTTTGGGCTTGGCATACAGAAAACAAAGGTTGAAAAGAACAAATATGCCAAAGGTTTTCATATCCAGTTGGGTGGAAGTCTCAGCCAGGCTCCAGCAGCTCCGTTTTTAAAAAACCCACCAACTCCCTCCTCTCTAGTAAAATATTATTGAACTCGGGTTGGGCACCTGCCAGGGAATGCCAGCAGGGATGGGTGAGTTCCGTTTTAAGAAGCTGAAAACAGATCTGCTGGTTTATGTTATTTGACTGTACATATTCAACTCCCCTCCGCGATGGCATCTGTAAAACCATAACCCCAGGGCTCTTTTTGTAGAAAAAGCCCAGCAGGAACTCATTAGTATAATAGGCCACACCCATCAGCAGGAACTCATTAGCATATCCAGCCCACACCCCTGACATCACAGCTCATTAGCATATTAAGCCACACCCCCATGTTACCAGAAGTGTGGTCATCCAGCCACACCCACCTTTTGCTTCTTATTCTGTTTACCTTGTTTGTTGTCAAAACCCAGGGCTTTTTAAGGAGCAGGAACTCGTTTGCATGTTAGGCCACACACCTCTAATGTAGCCAATCCTAATGAGTTTCTGCTGTTGGGTGTGGCCTATTATGCTAATGAGTTCCTGCTGGGTGTGGCCAACTTGGGAGCCAGCCGGAACTCCGTTCCTGTGCGTTCCTGCCCCAAAACAGCCCTGCAT
>JAPDNY010001114.1:0-19052 GCA_029375565.1 Gekko gecko | reverse complement strand
AAGAACATAAGAACATAAGAGAAGCCAATGTTGAATCAGGCCAATGGCCCATCTAGTCCAACACTCTGTCACACAGCGGCCAAAATATACCAGGTGCCATCCGGAGGTCCAGCAGTGGGGCCAGGGCACCAGAAGCCCTCCCACTGCTGCCCCCTCCAGCACCAAGAATAGAGTGCATCACCTGCCCCAGACTGAGAGTTCCCATCCATACCCTGTGGCTAATAGCCACTGGTGGACTTCTGCTCCATATGTTTATCTAATTTCCTCTTGAAACTGTCCATGCTTGCAGCTGCCACAACCTCCTGTGGCAGTGAATTCCATATGTTAATCACTCTTTGGGTGAAGAAGTATTTCCTTTTATCTGTTCTAACCCGACTGCTCAGCAATTTCATACAGTGCCCACGAGTTCTTGTATTGTGAGAAAGGGAGAAAAGTACTTCTTTCTCAACCTGCTCAATCCCATTCATAATCTTATAAACCTCGATCATGTCACCCCTCAGCCGTCGTTTCTCCAAGCTAAAGAGCCCCAAGCATTTTAACCTTTCTTCATAGGGAAGGTGTTCCAACCCTTTTATCATTCTAGTTGCCCTTCTCTGCACTTTTTCCAATGCTATAATATCCTTTTTGAGATGTGGTGACCAGAACTGTACACAGTATTCCAAATGAGGTCGCAACCAATGATTTATACAGGGGCATGATGATACTGGCTGATTTGTTATCAATTCCCTTCCTAATAATCCCCAGCATAGCGTTGGCCTTCTTTATTGCAGCTACACATTGTGTAGACATTTTCAGCGAGTTATCCACTACGACTCCAAGATCTCTCTCTTGGTCAGTCTCTGCCAGATCAGACCCCATCAATGTGTATTTATATTTAGGATTTTTGGATCCAATGTGCATCACTTTGCACTTGGCCACATTGAACCCCATTTGCCACGTTGACGCCCACTCACCCATCCTCAACAGAACCCTTTGGAGTGCCTCACAATCCTCCCTGGTTTTCACCACCCTGAACAACTTCGTGTCATCTGCAAATTTAGCCACATCACTGCTTACTCCCAATTCCAAATCGTTAATAAACAAGTTAAAAAGCATCGGACCGAGTACTGATCCCTGTGGTACCCCACTGCTTACCACCCTCCACTGAGAAAGTTTCCCATTTATACTCACTCTCTGTTTCCTATTTATAAGCCAGTTTTTGATCCACAAGAGGACTTGTCCTTTTATCCCATGACTATTGAGCTTACTTAGGAGCCTTTGATGAGGAACTGTATCAAAAGCTTTCCGGAAGTCAAGGTAAATAATATCTATTGGGTCCCCCTTGTCCACATGTTTGTTCACTCCTCAAAAAACACTAACAGGTTAGTGAGACAAGATCTTCCTTTACAGAACCCATGCTGAGTCTGCCTCAATAGTTTTTGTTCATCAATGTGCCTACTAATTCTTTCCTTAATAACAGTTTCCACCAATTTACCCAGTATCGATGTCAGACTGACTGGCCTGTAATTTCCTGGATCTCCCCTGGAGCCCTTTTTAAAGATTGAGTGACATTAGCTACCTTCCAGTCCTCAGGAATGGAGGCAGATTTTAAAGAAAGATTACATATTTTTGTCAGGAGATCCACAAGTTCACATTTGAGTTCTTTTCAGAACTCTCGGATGAATGCCATCCGGGCCTGGTGATTTATTAGTTTTTAAATTGTCCATCAGTCGGAGGACTTCCTCTCTTGTCACCGCAATCTGATTCAGGTCTTTTCAAACCCCTCCCGAAATCGGTGCTTCTGGAGTGGGCAAACACTTCTCCTCTTCCACAGTGAAGACAGAGGCAAAAAATGCATTCAGCTTCTCAGCCATTTCCCTATCATCCTTCACTACTCCTTTTACCCCTTGGTCATCCAAGGGTCCCACTGCCTCCCTGGCTGGCTTCCTACTTCTAATGTATTTGAAGAAAGTTTTATTGTTGGTCTTTATGTTTTTTGCGATATGCTCCTCATATTCCCTTTTTGCTTGCCTGATCACAGACTTGCATTTTATTTGCCATAGTCTGTGTTCCCTTTTATCAACCTCACTAAGACTAGCTTTCCACTGCTTAAAGGAATCCTTCTTACCTTTTACAGCTTCCATTACTTTATTTGTTAGCCATGCAGGCTTTTTTCTATACCTATTTGTACCTTTCCTAACCTGCGGTATATATTTTTTCTGAGCTTCTAGGATTGTCTTTTTAAATAGTCTCCAAGCTTCCCCAATGGTTTTGACCTTCTCCACTCTTCCTTTCAATTTCTTCCTCACATGTCCCCTCATACCAGAGAAGTTACCCCTTTTAAAGTTAAAAGTGGTTGCGTCAGTCTTTTTGGGCAACTCCCTATCTGTACAAATGTTAAACTCAATGACATTATGGTCACTGTTCCCAAGTGGTGCAATCACTTTTACATCTCTCACCAGGTCTTGGGTGTTACTTAGGACCAAATCCAGGATCGCCTCTCCCCTGGTAGGATCTGTGACCATCTGTTCCACAGCACAGTCATTGAGAGTGTCTAAGAACGCAATCTCTTTTTCCCGACTAGAACTCATATTGACCCAATCAATGTGTGGGTAGTTAAAGTCGCCTATTACAACACAGTTATTTCAGTCTAGCCGCTATCTTTAATTCATTCATCATTTTATAATCCTCCTCTATCTTTTGATCTGGTGGGCGATAACAAACTCCCACTGTTAAGCCTCCTTTTGTACCCACCTTTTCAACCCATAGCATTTCCAGAAGCGAATCCAATTCTCTTACCCTCTCAATCTTACTGGATGGTACACCCTCTCTGACATACAGAGCCACCCCACCTCCAACCCTTTCCCCCTATCCCTCCAATATAATTTATAACCAGGAATCACCGTATCCCACTGATTTTCCTCATCCCACCAAGTTTCTGAAATACCCACAATGTCTATTTCCCCCCAACACCAAGCATTCCAACTCCCCGATTTTACCTCGGAGACTTCTAGCATTTGTGTATAAACACTTATAGTTTCCCATGTTTGTTAAGCCCACAGCCTTCCTCTTGCTGCCTCGAGACCTTGCCAGGCAGTTCCTATCATTAGCCACAGTCTCAGTGGACAATTGTAATCCATTTCCTTGTACAAAAGTAATAGCTACCCCTTCATCTCTTTGAGATGAGCCATCCCGAACCAGAGACTTTTCATCTCCTGTCGGCTTTCCCCCATTATTCAGTTTAAAAACTGCTCTGCCACCTTTTTGATTTTGAGTGCCAGCAGCAAGACGTCAAGTCTTCCTGCTGCCCATTAAGATATCACAGCTGTCTAGCATCCAATCATTAATTCAAAGCACCAATCCTACAACCTGAATAGTTTTCTTCATTTCTCCTTTGTCTTTCCCATTCCTAAGAGGGGTCACTCCTAGCCAAGCCATTACCTGCAATTGCCCAACCATTAATCCCTTTTCTGCCCTGTTCAGTAGTTTAAGTTTTTAGTTAACATTTCCTAGGGACCATGTGACAACAGAAAACTGCCTCAGGTCACAATTCAGGTATAAAAAGAGAGCATTCAGCCATTGCTCTCTCTCTTCCTTTTACCTTTCCTAACCCCACCCTATCTTGCTGGTTCCATTCCTTGTGCAGTTTGGGATGTCTCTACATGTGTTGCTGGTCAACTCACGACCCCTTCCCTCATTTTATTTCCTTTTCACTTCACCGGACAGGTAAAGTATCACCCCACCAACGATACTTCCTGCTAATGCAAATGTTTCTGTACTTTTCTCTTTGAATTCTTATTCCTGTATTGTATGTATGTGTATGCTTGATTTTATGTCTGTATGTGTGAGAATCCTTCAGTAAAGAAATCACTGCTTTAGTAATCTAGCCTCAGCATCTATTCCTGGGGACTGGGAAATCAAATTCCTGTATACCCAGGTTCTGATCCTATATTTAATGCCTATTGCCATTTAATACTCATAATTCCCCAAATTTATTACTCAAGTTAAGGCAATTTGGCTAACAGTATAATGTTGTAATCCAACCTGAGTTTCAACAACAACAATAAAAGAAAATAAATGAAATAAATAAATAATTATTTGTTCAGTGGTTATAAAAGATACAGTCTTCTTGAAATGGACATACAGAAGATGGAGAAAGCTGCAGAAAATGGTTTCTTTCTTTGGAATATGCAAATATGAATAAGCTTTATATGTTTTTATGGAAGGCAACACCTAAATGCTGTTAGGAGATGAACTTTGAAAATGCTTCTATTTGTTATTTTCTGACCTGCATGCACACCAGGAATGGTGCTAGCAAGTGTCTTTGCTTTGGGAGAATTGTATGCCTTGGGTTAATGTGACTCTCTGTGTAAGGAAGGTAACACACAGCTTGTACTTTCATGCAAATGAAGTCACAGACACACACCTTGCATATCTCTACCCATGAGACATTGGGAACAAGAAGCATCTCCATTAGCATTTCCATTATGGTTCTCCAGAAGAATGTTAGAAACAACAGCCTTTCCACCATTGAGGAATCTCTACCTCGCATGTAACCCACAGGATGCTTGGCATTTGCATGTGTGAAGACTGTCACCTGGACCTAGCCAGAGTCATCTGCATGCCAACCTATCTTTGCACCTTGACCAAGCGCTCCCTTGTAGAAAGGTGTAGACTTTCAGTATTGCCCCACCTTAGTAGGAGGGAACCCCCACATCCTATAGCCAATAGGTATAGGGATGGGGCGGACCAGAGACACCCCAAGCCAACCCCCAATACTAGCTGATAAATCAGGGTGTAATCTTTTGTTCACCCCAAGCAGGCTCCGCTTCCTAGCCTCCTGCCTTCTCATCATCATCTTACCAACAAGATAGCTAAGTAACTTAAGGTAACTTGCTGTGCTTACTTGGACTGCAGCCAAGGAGCCCTCACACATGTTAGCTGGTTCTAACTGTGTGCAGTAAAAGTAAGAATATCCTTAGTTAGAAACAATCCTTATTCTTCACTTGAAGGTCGAGACTACTGGATCAGATAAGTATTATGCTTTCCCCCTCCTAAATACTTCTAGTTTTAAAACCCCGAATATTGTTTTCCATTTCTACTGTAACTAAAGGAACTTGAGTGTATGTGTGTGTGAATCTGTTTTTGTATGCCTGTACACAGGGGTCTTTTCGTAGAAGAACAGCTGCAGGAGCTCATTAGCATATGGTATGCTAATGAGCTATTAGGCTATTAGCATATGCCATGCCCCTGACATCACCGGAAGTTATGTCAGAAGGGGAAGCAAAAGGGGGAAGCATCTTCAAAAGCCTCCCCTTCCCTTCCCCAGCTGGTCTGGGTGGGGGAGCTAAGAGAGAAGGGGTTTAAAGTTTAAACTCCTTCTCATGAGAGTTGGGCCACAGAAGGAGGAAAGAGGGAAGGAAAGAGAGAGAGTAGAGAGAAGGAAAGAAGGAAGGAAAGAGAGAGAGAAAGAAAGAGAGGGAAGAAGGAGGGAAACAGGGAAAGGAGGAAAAAAGAGAAGAGAAGAAGGTGGGAAAGAAAGAAAGAAAGAAAGAAAGAAAGAAAGAAAGAAAGAAAGAAAGAAAGAAAGAAAGAAAGAAAGAAAGAAAGAAAGAAAGAGGGAAAGAAAGAGGGAAAGAAAGAGGGAAAGAAAGAGGGAAAGAATGAGGGAAAGAATGAGGGAAAGAAAGAATGAGGGAAAGAGGAAAAAGAAAGAAGGAAAGGAGGGAATGAAAGAAATTCAGTGGCAATTCAGCCCCATTTTACCCTATGGGCCATTGAAGTCAATGGTGAAAACATAGGGTATATTCTGGGGGCTGGAGGGAGGGGTTTGAGGGAGAGGCTCCAAGATCACAGGATAGCTGATGGAGCCTCTCCCCAAGATACCCACCAAGTTTCAAGAACATTGGATCAGGGGTCCAATTCTATGGGCCCCCAAACAGGTTGACCCATTTCCTCCATTGTTCTCTATGGTGGGAAAAAAAGTTATTTTTCCCCCACCATAGAGAACAATGGAGGGAATAGGGGCAACCTGTTTAGGGCCCATAGAATTGGACCCCCTGGTCCAATGCTCTTGAAACTTGGTGGGTATCTTGAGGAGAGGCTCCATAAGCTATCCTCTGAGTTTCGAGCCTCTCCTCAAATCCCTCCCCCCAGCCCCTAGAATATACTCTATGTTTTCACCATTGACTTCAATGGCCCATAGGATATAATGGAGCTGAAATTGACATTCGGCTGCCTGAAAGACTCTCCGGGACGCCGGCTGGGGGCGGGGCTTGGCTCCTGAGCTCCCGGAGCTGCGCTCCGGTGCGCTCCCCCCCGAAAAGACCCCTGCCTGTACATTAAAAAGATATTCAGTAAAGAGAATCTTGATTTAAACTTAAGAAACCTTGTCAAGTGTTCTCTTTGGGGAAAAGGGTTCTTGGTACGAAGTTCGCTTTCTCTGTATACATTGGCTAGACCTCAAATAAGTTAGTCCGCCCACTGTGTAGATAAGTAGTTCGACTAACAATGCATTTAGTTGAATGCCCTCCACTTTGTTCTCTTCTTTCATTTATATTTCACTGGGTATCAAGTTAAAGTCTTCCTTACATTGCTAGATAATTGAGCTATTAACCCACACTAGTTCTTATCTTCTTTATAATTTGAGCTGGATTTCTCTACACACCTTCTTTTACTGTCCTGTTGTCCTATTCTAATAAAGGCGTTAGTGAGACAATATATGCCACTAACAAATAGTGCATATACCCCATTTTTAAGATTCTCCTGTCCTGAATATTTATTCAAGGCCCACTTCTTTACTGATCCATCTGTCGCTCAGTTTTTTCTCAAATATGATTATGATCTTTTCAAAAACCATCCATATTTGCGTCACAATTTACGACAGAGATGTTGAAATTTTATGTCTTAAAACACTGAAAGAGAAAAAAATCTATTGGGTTGACTTATAAAGTACAATACCACTTCTTCATTTTTACATCTAATCAGCAAATACAAGCAAAAAAAATGTTTTACACATAATCTATATCTGATTCTGAGCCTTACCCTAGAACGAGAATTTTAAAAAAACCCAAAAAACTCTACACAATTTGGCTCAGGGACAGACAATCCTGGTAACACCTCTAGGTTTGCAGGAAAAAATCAGGAAGGAAGGAAGGAAGGAAATATAAAAAATTAAAATGCTATGATCTTGTGAGATTTCACTGCAAAATGACTGTTGCAACTTTACTTTGACACTGGAGGTAAGTTGGGAAAAGGAGGAGTAGGCAGGCAGGAAAGACAAGAAGGAAAACTGGGCTGGGAAGGAAGAAGGAAGGACAAAAAAATGGAGAAACATGACGTTGGAGGGAGACAAGAAGGCAGGAAAAACACAGAGAAGTGGGAAAGGAAGGACTGGAGCAAAAGAGGCAGATGGAGGGTTACAGGTGGGAGGGAGTGATGTAAGGGAACAGGACAGTGAGAGGAGCTGCAAGGGGGAAAGGAAAGACTGGAGGTAAAGCAGCAGATGTGGTATTGAAGCAGGTAGGCAAGAATCAAGGGAAATGAAAGCAATAAAAGTTACAAGGCTTGCAAGGGGAAGGAGGGAGGAAGGAAGGAAGTTGTAAATAGCTCAGTGAGGCAGATCAGCTGGCTGGATAACATTCCCCCACATGGTCTCATGAATCCCCCACTTGTGATTAACTAAATCCATATTACTGCACAAAACGTATCTTTTCCCTAGTTTTCTTGGTGCAATTTCAGGCATCAGATCACCAAAAAGAAATTTGTATTCTATATCCTTGCCTGTAGTGTTGAGGACCTTCATTTATTAATGCTGATGTGCCCTCCTCCATGTGTGAGGCTCAAAGCAACTGCCCCTGTTGGTTACCCTAAAGAGCCTGGGGGAATGAACATCATATTGATTTTTTGCTTTTTGTTTTTGAGCAAATATTTGATTACTTCTAGCACTTTTACTTACTTTAAACATTGAGATGTTAAATGTAAGTGTAAATTTAGGGACAGAACAGGATGTCTCCAAAAATCTCTTAAAGCCACACAGAGATAAATATTGTTAGAACAATTTGTTGGGGCCAGTCATCCTCAGCAACCCAATGATGATCATTTGCTCTCCTCTGTCACAAAGCATCCAAACAACCTGGGGCAGACTGTCCTTCAGCTTCTGGGAAAATTCCCAGTAGGTCATTTCCATGAAAGATGGATAGAGGCCAGGGGCAAGTAGAACTGATATGATCCCCAGTGGTGCTCAAAGCCCAGAGGAGGCAAATTGTCTGGGACCCAGACTGGAGTTATGACAACAGCGAAAAATTTGCCTCAAAATTTGCCTATTCCTAGGCTGCTGTCAGCTGGGCCCAAACCAAGTGACCACTGCAGAGCTACTAGGATTGTTCAGGATACTCAGCTTGCTTTCTGGCTTTCCCAATTTGCTGCCAAGTGCTACAACTATCCACCTAAAGATCAGCTCCCAGCCCGAACTGTTACATCCTTCCAGGTGTCAGCACAGCGAATATTCCTGATTCACAGCCTGAGAATCATTAAAGCAGTGATAACAATCAAAATTTCATTCTTTTCCACAAGCCAAGACAGTAGAAAAAATTCTTAAAAGAGACAAAAAGAAGAGAAATTTACATGAATCTAAGAGAAACTCCAGTAACTATACAAAACATATTGCGGCAAAGAATCCAGCTAGTTTCTAGTAAAAAAAAAATACTTTTTAATGAGTAGCCTTTTATCTAAACTTCAACTTCTTGTAACCTGAGATTATTTGTCCTGATTTTGCTGAATAGATAAACGAAGTAAAAAAACACATGTGTGCACATGCACACACACATAAACACTCACAAACATATAAACAAATACATGGGAATATTTTTATTCAGCATTGTTTTACCATCATGTTTGCTTAAACCGAGGAATGAATCCTTCAAGTATGAATTATTAGGAGTAATCTTCTCTGGAATTATTTTTCCAGCGAAGCAGAAACAGATGCAAAATGGAGTCAAGATTTATTATGGGATAATAAAAGTGTAAGATGATTTGAGAATAATGCAACCAATTGTGGGGAAGACGTTAAAACTAGCAGATGTTAAAAAAATGACAGTTTAAAACTGGTAAATAAAGCAATACCAATAAAAGACAATTTTATAGTAGGCTGCTTTAAAGCTCTAGAGTCTTTAACTATGTTTTCCTGAGGGTTTCTTGTTTTTTGCTATAGTGGTATGTACACTGAAGTCTAGAGTGTTATTTAGATGTTCATTGCCCACAAATATGGGGAACATCTAAAAACAAAGCCAGGAACAGAGTAAATCAGGTGTAAGAACTTCACAAATAATCCCAGCTTTAAGTCTGTAAGCAATACACCAACTAAACAGCACTAGCCGTGTGAAAGTTCATGCACTAAGTCCAATTTAAAATCCTAACTGTTGGCTGTTCAAGAGGGACAGTGGATGATTACATTCAAGGCCTCCTGCTTCCTTTTTCCTCAAATTGCTGATCGGTGAACTTAATTCCTTTTTTAAAAAAAAATTCACGTGCACTTCCAGCTCCTCTAAACAAGCTTCATGAAAAATTTGCTACACACATTTATTTATTACATCATTAATTTTAGTATTATTAACTTAGTATTGCTGATCCACCCCATGGTTCCCTAGTAAAATACATCCATTGGCCTTGCACCCACCAAAGAGCATGAAGATGTTAATACAAGCAGCTGTTATTTATATAAGTAAACTACAGTGCTCTTCCTAACCACCAAGGACTACTAGGAAGAGGGAAGGCATTCTCAAAGTACTGAGGCACAGATGGACAACAATGAAGTCTGTGCGGACAGGTAATGTTTACCAAGTGCAGATACATATTCCAAGGACTTATACACCACAAAATGTCAGTGCTTTCAATGTCGAGGGTGATAATTTTAAAACACGAGGAGAAAACCCCTATAATCTTAAAAAATGTCACAGTTCACATAAACTGTTGTAGATTTCTCTGCTGTTACTAGTGGTATGTTGCATTGTTGAGTTTGCAAATTCCCTTTCTGCTCCTCAAATCTGTCTCCTAAAGTATCAGTATGATTTTAGAATTATAAAGTGTGAAAATTAATAATCTCTCAGTGGTCACTATAACCAAGGAGCCTGCTGAACTGAGTGTCATCATCCACACTGGTCAGATCTGAACCACCCAGGGTACTGGCCCAGTGGTAACTTAAAGAGTCAGTATCTTAAAGAGCCAACTTGCTCCTAAGTGTAATTATACTTCTCCAACTACCAGTACATAGTTTATAGACATATGGAGGTTCATACAAGGAATTATGTCTTTGTATAGCTGTGTGATCAACACAATACCTTTCAGGAATAACTGGATGCTGTACATTCTAAGTTCTTACTTAGATTCTCATTTTTTATCCTTTATCCACAGATTTCCTCTTTGTATGAAAACGTTAAGCCCTAGTTTTGGCAATTCACCAGGACTCCAAAGATATTTAGGTAGAAACAAACAGCATTACCTGTCTGCATCCACAGTGACATCATGAACCCCTCTTTGAATGACATCTCGGGAGGCAGCTACGTCTGGTATTCGATTCAAGCTTCTTGTATACAGGTTGAGCCCTCCATCTGTCATGTAACTGAAAATAAAAGTACAGCGTATCAGAAGAAAATGCTACCATCTGGTGCTAATTATTTATACAGTACCATCAATGTACAGTGTTGCTGATCTAAAGAAAGCAACAGAAAGCTCTTGTTCTGCGGAGCTTAAATTCTAAAACAGAATTATGCAAATGTATTCCAGTGGAACCTCATTGATTCAGGAAAGCAACCGGTTAAGATTTGTTGTAGCAACAGAACACAGTAAAAATATCAAGAACATCTGGATCAACACCACTGCAGGCCTCCACAGGAAAAAAACAAAGCAAAAAACAGCTGTTCATTAGCACTACAGATTCTGTCACATCAAGCCCTATGGAAAAAGCTTCTACAAGGAATCAGCAGATTGGAGATGCATCTACTCTGCTTAAGTTTTTGCAGTGGCATACGGATTTCTTTTTAGAAAGACCTGTCTAATTCAATACCTTGTTATACTTTCAAAGAATAGTGAGATTTTCAGAGGAAGATGAATTTCAATAAACAACTCTCAACTGAAAACTAAGATGGTACAGTCTTGTGAGAATCCAACTTAAGCAAATGAGTATTGAAGGAAAATAAAAAAAATATATCTTTCCAGAAATGTCTGCTCATGTCCTTACTCTGGGCAGAAACAGATCAAATTAAAAGGAAAGAACAGTGCTAGCTATACTGACATCCTGCTAGTGGATTTCTGGATCTATTCCCCAGTTCTCCCATTTATGCAGTTAGGACACACAGTTGGGCACCAACTACACTGACTCCCATCTCCTGGCCTAATTAAGACCTGATTAATGGATAATGTAAGCCATGGGTAAACTTTTAGTCATGTATTGACCATGTTCACCATGTGCACTTCAATCAAATGTGTTTGGCTTATTTATGTGTAACTTTAGCATACCAGCAGGCTACAAAGTGCACATTTCTGTTTTATTACACATGGACTGTGTAGTTGGTAAGAGCTCCAAATATTTCCTTGCTTCCTTGCAACTGGTGTAGGAGCTCAACTAAAAAAACACTAAAACTTTGTTTTTATTAATGTTTTAAAATTGAACAGAGCAAAGTGATAATACTTGTTGAACAATTCAAATAGCTAATATAGTAATAACAACATAACCAACTAGCTTTACCATTGTTATCTGGTACACCATCGGGACTCTGGTTGCATGAATATTATGTCTACCTACTAGCTAGTGCTCTCACATCATCAAAGGGTGACACCAGCAGGTAACTTCAGCACCTTTTCTCTTCTGTTTAGTGAGACTTCTTTTTGCTCTTGTCTTTCCATTTCTAGAGTGGGAGCATACTTGTACTCTAATTTTAAAAAGAATTAGGAATAATCCATAGTGAGGCTATACAACATTTTCTTCTGCAGCAAACACTTCCCATCCCCAAATCCGTGTTCCAGAAATAATACATTATAGTCCTAGTCCAGATTAAGTTTGACATAAACTGTTGCACCAACTTGTTAAGGTGTTTATTGTTGTCAAGGTCAGCTCTTACAACTGTTTTATGAATTATTGTTTCTAGTCATAAATTCACTCTTGTGCATGATATTTTTGTCTGGGTCAAAAATGGGAACGAGCACAAAAACCACTGGCTGAAAATAAACAAGGTAGATATATAATGATATGGCATAACAATTCAGTAAACAAAAATATAACAATAATGGCCAAGGTGTAACCAGAATACAGAAACAAGAATAAGGAATAAAGTCCCAAATATTTCACTGTGTCTCCACTCAAGTTGTGCTGTAATATTATAGTCCAATTTGACGTGCATATGTCAGTGTTTCAAGTATTTCTTATTCAAAACCACTAGGCTATAGTGGGACTAAATGCAAATTCAAAACATACACAAGTGAGAATGAACATTCATACATAATATATAAATTGCATAGTATGGAGCTGCAGGAAGACTCACCCCAATCTCAGTAGAAGGCATATACAAAGCCAGTATAATCAATCATGAAGGATCATGGGTCCTTGTCCTACCTTATGTTGCATCATAATTTATACGTAATGTCAGGCTGCAGCAGCACAGGTGAAATTAGTAAAAGTTTTACTACCCTACTGAAATCAAAAGAACAAGAAAGACAGGCTGCCATCACTTAGATCAAACAAGTTAAAACCTAGCTGTTAAAGTGAAAATATTTAGGGAGGAGTATCAGGTTGCAATTGCACAAGTCCAGTGCCTTGATAAGCTATTGCTAATTGATGTAAGATGTGAAATCCATGCTTTGATTCATGCCAAAAGGATAATATATCTTTAAATCATAAATAAATCTAATTTCCTTTTGTAATAGGATCTGTTCAATGTTTTGTATTTGAAAGGGCTTTTTTTCATGGCAGTATAGAATTATAAACTTCATCTCATTCACACTGTGACCTGCCTGCAAGTAATGCCCAACCAATGGCTTTCTATGGCCTATGGAATTCATGAATGTCCACTCCATTATAGCAATAAAATTGAATTAAAGAAATTAAAAGGACAAATTGGCCTAAATTCATCTCAGGCCTCAAACTTTCCATTACCACCCTGAATTTCCCCCTCCCACAAGTTTCATAGAAAAAGATATGACATTTCTGTTTAGCAAAAAAACTGTTATTGAATGTGGTTGGAAGGGAGCTTGTGGTTAAGCTTCAAAGGTGCCCAGGTGCAAAAGATGCTTAGATCTTAAAGCTAGCTTGTAATGCAAAATAAGAGATGGTGCTTCCGGAATGAAATGTTCTCTTCAACAGGAAGAAAGAAATGGTGTAAAGGAAAGTTTCCATTGTCCAGCTTCTGACGCGCACATTGTAAGGTATATTAGGGAACTAAATGCATCTGTAAAAGGGTCAGCCCTGTTGCTTATTAAAGCTGGCTGGCCTAGCGCTATAATAAATATCCTCCTCTGATTGACTTGGTGTGGTTTCACTGACTGGATGAAGGCTCTCCTCTCCCCGCTACATTTCCTGGTGCATTGGCCGGGAAAATGGAGAGCTGACTCTGGCAACGAGACCGGGTTATTGCCCTCTTGAGCCACGGGCCGTCGGAGAGCCGGGCAGCCCGTGACTGATTTCCGACAGGCGCCACTTCCCTCTTTGGAAGGTCGGTCTTCTCTCCGTTCTGTTGTGACTCTCTGCCGGTGCCGCTCGCTTTGAAGAACCCAGGTCTGAGAGGACGAGCCCAGGGACGACTCGAGTCGACGGACAGGTCAGTATAGTCAGTCTGAGGTATCTGAGGTACCCCCTTCCAGTACAGAAGGGGGAAAAGGGAGCTTGATCACCTCTCTTATCAGTGGAATCTGGGTTAGCTTTCTGACAGGCAGGTCAGGGAAGCAGTGACTTCTCTGTGATCAGGGTGGAATACGTGTTGAAGTGTATGATTGATGTGTGCTTGTGAAAGGCAGAGTCCTACGGGACAAAACCAAACTGAGAGTTGTCTTCTGATACGTGCGTTTCCGATCAGCGCGAGCTCGAATCGGCCACTTAAAGAAGGAAGCATCTGTGGTCAAGGAATCCCTTTTGTGTCTTAAGAGTGGCAGACCCCTCACTGCACTCTCCGTTTCCTAACCCTTTGTACACCCAGCTGTATGTCTTTGTTTGTCTTCATGGGGGGAGTCAGGCAAAGCCCATCACGCCCTTAGAATACATGCTGCGAAATTTCAAAGATATTTTTACTGGAGATTATGGAGGAGATGTGCCCCTCAGCCCTGGCCGCTTACAAACTTTCTGCACAATAGACTGGCCAGCCTTTGATGTCGGATGGCCCCCAGAGGGGTCCATGAATCAGGAATTAATTAAAAGAGTTTTTGCAGCAGTTACAGACCCAAGCTGTGACCATCCAGATCAATTCCCCTACATTGACTTATGGGATGAGTGGGTCAGGTTCCATCCATTCTTAGAAAAGAAATTCCCTGCGACCCGGCGGCTTCGCTCCCGTATTCCACGGGTTTGTCTTGCTACCACCACAAGCCAGCCAGCTAGGTCTCCTGTTGGGGCCCCTCAAGTTCGAGTTCAAACAGATCAGGAAGAAGACTGGCCACCCCCCTACTCTGCAGGACCAGCCAGAACCCCTGACAGAACCCCTCCACCCAGCCCACCTGAGACCCGAGCCATGGCCCGTGCCCGTGAGGAAGAGGGAAGAAAGAGGAGGGAAGAAAATAGGTTGAGAGAGGTGAACCTTCTACGTTCTGATGAGAATCTGGTAGACATCCCTCCAATGAACAGGGCTCAGGGGGAGCCTGGAAAAAGAAGGACAGAGCTGAAAAAAAGTCCTGCGACCCTCCAGTAGACTCTGAACAGATATACCCCGACTTAAGGGAATTGTTCCTAGGAAGAGAGAGTGAGGAACCTTCAGCCCCACCCTTAACCCCCTCAGTCCATCTGAAACATGATACTTGTACAGGCCTCTGGACACAAGGCAGTTCTGGACAGGTTGAGCAATCCACAGCTCTGAAACCATCTGACAGGACATCCCCAACTCCTATGGTGTGTCCCTTGAGGCAAACCCCTGCAGGGGCAGCAGGCAATATGGTCTATGTTTATAGTCCCTTCAGCACAGTAGACCTTTGTAATTGGAAGACTCAGACCGTGCCTTATAGTGAAGACCCAAAGCCTATGACTGATCTGTTTACCACCATAATGATCACTCATGCACCAACCTGGAGGGATTGCTCGCAGCTGCTGTCTGCCTTGCTAACATCAGAAGAAAAACGGCAGGTACTGGCAGCCGCCAAACAATCCCTTGTGGCCAGGGTACCTGCGGGCCAAGTAGAAGCAACTTGGGTGGGAGAGAGGTTTCCCGAAGCAGACCCTATTGTGAGAAGGGGACAGTTGAACTCCTTATGCTATTAGATGAGTGTGGGTATAAAGCCTCCTGGAAGAAAGCTCAGCTGTGTCAGCAAACTGTCCGCTTTTGGGCTTTGATCACAAGGCCAGCGTTCTTTAGGCCCAGAAAGAAAGGAAGCTGTGTGTCAGATCCCTGAGCCTTACACCCGCAAGGAACTTCGCGGATTTTTAGGGAGCAGCAGGCTACTGTCGGCTGTGGATTCCAGGTTTTGCCCTCTTAGCCAAACCCCTATATGAAGCTACAAGAGGAGGGCCCAACGATCCCTTCCTGTGGGGTCCTGAACAGGAGATAACATTTCAAACCTTGAAGCAGCGCCTCATCGAGGCACCAGCCTTAGGACTGCCCAATCCAGAAAAGCCTTTCTTTCTCTGCGTTGATGAAAAGGAGGGAGTGGCTCAGGGCGTCCTTATGCAGAAGCTTGGCCCCTACAAAAGACCTGTTGCTTATCTCAGCCAGGGCCTCGACACTGTAGAACAAGGTCTGCCCCCTGCCTTCGAGCAGTAGCTGCCTGTTGTCGCCTCATTGAATCAGCCAACAAATTCACCTGGGGTGCCACGCTCACTGTGTATGTATCTCACGGGGTCAGGACTATTTTAGAGGCAAGGGGCCATAAATATCTCACTGTTTCTCGGATGGCTCGTTATCAGGCCATCCTCCTTGAAAATCCTGGAGTAGCCCTAGCACCAGCAGTGACTGTTAACCCTGCCACCCTGCTTCCAGTACCTGAAGAGGCACCAGACCACGACTGCCTAGTTACAGTGGATCAGGTGTTTGCTTCGAGACTGGATCTCCAAGACCAGCCCTTACCCAGCCCAGAGATGACCCTTTACTGCGATGGCAGCAGTTTCCTAGATGATACAGGGCAACGCAGGGCTGGCTATGCTGTTGTTGATGATGAAAAGGTGGTGCAAGCAGAGCCCTTATGGGCAGGGACTTCAGCCCAGCTTGCAGAAATCATCGCTCTCACTGCTGCGCTAACATTGGCAAGAGGCCGAAGTGTCAACATATAGACTGACTCAATGTTTGCCTTTAAGTCTGCTCATGCTTATGGTATCCTCTGGCAAAACAGAGGCTTCATCACAGCTGCAGGCAAAGACATTAAGTATGGCCCTAACCTACGGTTATTAATGGAAGCTGTAAATCTCCCAGAAAAAGTAGCCATCATTCACTGCAGGGGCCACCAGAAGATTGTAGACTCTGTATCTCGAGGAAATGCTCGGGCTGATAAGGCAGCAAAAGAAATAGCCCTTGAAGCATCAGGCCCCCCAGCGCAACACTCTGTCCTGTGTTTCCAACCCCTGTTGCAGCCTGGACCCCAGGTATTCACCAGAAGAAGAAGCCTGGTGTGACTTACAGGGAGCAGAAAAGAATAAGGAGGGGTGGTGGTGAATGCCTACAGGGAAAATATTTATCCCTGCTGCCCCGGGACTAGTTGTAATGCGACAACTCCATGAAAACACACATGCAGGAACCGCAGCCATGGTCAAGGCAATAAACTGTGGATCCACTGGTCCCATCTCAAGGTAGCTCACCCTAGGTGGACCTCCCAGCCTGGGCCTACGCCTACCTGTGTTAAGATCTCTCGTCTGCCTCCTGGGACAGCGCCGGCTAGCTCTGCTCCCTCTGGGTCCGTACCCCTGAGGGACACAGCCGAATAAGCCTGCTCGTGAACCTCTGCTAAAAGCCTACCGGAACGGCTTTTTCTACGCACAGGTGAAGAATTGATCTCCGTTGGAACCTCAGGTCTTGCATTTAGTAATTCCAGACGTTAACTAACCAACATACGGGCCAAAGGATGTGTTTCCTTCTGTTGCAATGTGTTTTTCTGTTCTATTGGGTCCATAGTCAGGCTTCCCCACCCCTCTCCCTGCTTGTACCCCGTGCATTACTACCACCTATCGCCAGGGTCAAACCTCCCAAACCTTGATTTATCAAACTAGCTATGACTGTGCATCATTCACAATCACTCAGTGTCAGCATCAGTCCACCACATATAGTGTCTGTAATGAGAAGGGACACAGTACATGTTTTCGGCCCCAATCCCATGCTGTTCATGCCCATGTTAATGTTTATGCCAATTACAAAAAGGCAGGAATCCTCCCGCCCTATTTCTTGTGGCTTCTAATATAACAACCTCACTAAGGTTTACAATATATCTTGGAGGGAGGCCGAACGCCCTGACAAATGGATCCTGAGAAATAAGCTAGTCGGCTTTACCTGCTTTATACGACAAGGCCATCCTTTTCTTTTCAGAACCAGTGGGGATGTTAGAATGTGAAGGAGGGTGGATCTGTAATGGAACTAAACCCAAAACTTTTGTTGATTTTACTAACCCAGATAACACACAGATTCCACAATATGTGAACATGGGACACTTGCAGGTCCTCTGGGATGATCCATGCAATGCCTCACGGAAGTGGGTAGCCCCTGATTCACTATATTGGATCTGTGGCACAGCGGCCTATGCTACACTACCCCCAGGGGTGGAGTGGAGCTTGTGTTTTGGGAACTATAAGACCCAGTTTCTTCCTTTTGCCCTTGGAAACTGGTGAACATCTAGGGGTCCCAGTGTATGATAAACTAGGCCGTGCAAAGCGCTCTCTGCGAATTCATACATGGTAAAATAATGAGTGGCCCCCAGAGCGTATTATTCAAGTGTATGGGCCTGCTACATGAGCTGCAGATGGCATGTATGGCTATAGGACCCTATATATATGCTGAACCGTCTTATTAGGCTGCAAGCGGTTCTAGAAATCATAACTAATGAAACTTCCCAAGCGTTGTCCTTGCTTGCCAAAACAAATACTCAAATACGCACCGCTATCTATCAGAATCGCTTGGCTTTAGATTTTCTCCTAGCATCAGAAGGAGGCGTCTGTGGAAAGTTTAATCTTACTAACTGTTAACTCTGTAATGATTCGTGACACTCCCAAGCTTCTGCATCTGGCTGCTAATCACAGAGAAAGACGGTTGTCTCATGCTCGGACCTTTTCACGTAGTACCTTATACAGGCCGGCTGAAAGTGACTATAACCCCTATATGACCATGAAAGGCAGAGATCCCTCAATATATAGTAGCCTTGGTCGACCAACCTCTCAGTAAATAATCGAGGTGGTCGAAGAGGAGGGAATTATAGCAATAAAATTGAATTAAAGAAATTAAAAGGACAAATTGGCCTAAATTCATCTCAGGCCTCAAACTTTCCATTACCACCCTGAATTTCCCCCTCCCACAAGTTTCATAGAAAAAGATATGACATTTCTGTTTAGCAAAAAAACTGTTATTGAATGTGGTTGGAAGGGAGCTTGTGGTTAAGCTTCAAAGGTGCCCAGGTGCAAAAGATGCTTAGATCTTAAAGCTAGCTTGTAATGCAAAATAAGAGATGGTGCTTCCGGAATGAAATGTTCTCTTCAACAGGAAGAAAGAAATGGTGTAAAGGAAAGTTTCCATTGTCCAGCTTCTGACGCGCACATTGTAAGGTATATTAGGGAACTAAATGCATCTGTAAAAGGGTCAGCCCTGTTGCTTATTAAAGCTGGCTGGCCTAGCGCTATAATAAATATCCTCCTCTGATTGACTTGGTGTGGTTTCACTGACTGGATGAAGGCTCTCCTCTCCCCGCTACAC
>JAPDNY010001113.1:0-19052 GCA_029375565.1 Gekko gecko | reverse complement strand
TGTGAATCACTCTTTGGGTGAAGAAGGACTTACTTTTATCTGTTCTAACCCGACTGCTCAGCAATTTCATGGAGTGCCCACGAAGTTCTTGTATTGTGAGAAAGGGAGAAAAGTACTTCTTTCTCAACCTGCTCAATCCCATTCATAATCTTATAAACCTCGATCATGTCACCCCTCAGCCGTCGTTTCTCCAAGCTAAAGAGCCCCAAGTGTTTTAACCTTTCTTTATAGGGAAGGTGTTCCAACCCTTTTATCATTCTAGTTGCCCTTCTCTGCACTTTTTCCAATGCTATAATATCCTTTTATTGTCCTGCAACGTAGCATGCAGGCAGGGGGGAAACAAGAAACATGGCACCCTTGTTTGGTGTTGTGGTTAGGAGTGCGGACTCTAATCAGGGTGAACTGGGTTTGATTCCCCCACTCCCCCACATGAAGCCAGCTGGTGTGACCTTGGGTCAGTCACAAGTTCTCTCAGAGCTGTTCTCTCAAGGACAGTCCTTGAAAGAGCCATCTCAGCCCCACCTACCTACAGGGGTGTCTATTGTGGGGAGGGGAAGGGAAAGGAGTTTGTAAGCCGCTCTGAGACTCCTAGTGAAGGACAGGGTATAAATTCAATCTCTTCTTCTTAGAATCATAAGAGTTGGAAGGGACCTCCAGTCCAACCCCTGCACAATGCAGGAAAGTCACAAATACCTCCCCCGCCACACATGCCCCAGCGTCCACTGTTCCATGCCCAGAAGATGACAAAAAACCTCCAGGACCCCCAGCCAAAAACTGGCCTGGAGAAAAATGGCTTCCTGACCCCAAAGTGGTGATTCGGCATGTAAGAAAGGGCCACGGGAACTAAGCACCGAGCGTGTCCAGAAAGGGCCACGAGAACTAAACCCTGAGGCAGCCCTTCCTGCCCTCCCTTCTCATGATCTGCCAAAAGGTCGCAGAATCCACATCGCTGCCAGAGGGCCATCTAGCCTCTGTTTGAAAGCCTCCCAAGGTTTGCCACCACCTCCCAAGGTTTGCCACCACCTCCCAAGGTTTGCCACCACCTCCTGAGGAAGCCTGTTCCACTGAGGAACTGCTCTTACTGCCAGGAAGTTCTTCCTCATGTTTAGCTGAAAACTCTCCTGATCTAATTTCAACCGGTTGGTTCTGGTCCGACATTCTGGGGCAACAGAAAACAACTCCACACCATCCTCTAGATGACAGCCCTTCAAGTCCTTGAAGATGGTTCTTGCGTTCTGTTCAATAGATCCTTCCCGCCTGAAGCAGTTCCATTGGCTTCCGAGCCCAATTCAAGACATCGTTTTGGACCTTTGAAGCCCCATGTGGCTTGAGATTGGGGTGTGTGAAGGACCATCGTCTCCCATAGGTCCTTGCCCAGGAACTAAGGTCACAGGGAGAGGCCCCCTTGACTCTCCCTTCGACCAGAGAAGCCTGTCTGGTGGGAGATGAGACAGGGCTTTTTCGGTGGCAGCCCCCTGCTGACGAAACAACCTCCTCAGGGAGGTGCACCCGGCCCCCTCCCTCTTGTGCTTTCGGAGGCAGCTGAAGACACAATGCCTCTTTTTCAGGACAGCATTTGATTAGCTCTTCTGCCTTTATTGGTTTTAACTTGTTGACATCCAAGGTGCCTAGCAAAGCCCCATCCGTGAGACCTTTCATTCCCACCCAGTGTTACCAGACAGTGCTGGGGAGTGGTTAAGAGCATTGGTCTAGGTAAGGTAAAGGTAAAGGTTCCCTTGCTCGAAAGCCAGTCGAATCCGACTCTAGGGTTGCAGTGCTGATCTCCGTTTCAAAGCCGAAGAGCCAGCGCTGTCCGAAGACGTTTCCCGTGGTCATGTGGCCGGCATGACTAAACACCAAGAGCGCACGGAACGCTGTTACCTTCCCACCGAAGTGGTACCTATTTATCTACTTGCAATTTCTTGCTTTCGAACTGCTATGTTGGCAGGGGCCAGAGACGGGAGCTCACTCCCGTCCTGCGGTACTCTCAGGTCTCGAACTGCTGAACTACTGACCTTCTACAGCCTGCAGTTCAGCGTCTTAACCACTTGAGCCACCGCAGCTCCTCTAGGATTTGGGTTCAAATTTGGTTATGTTGGTCCTTTCCGCACTTGGTCCTTTCCGCACTTGGATCTCAACCCTGGTTTTATCAGAATTCAACTCGCAACACAATGCCTTGCATTTATCCCTGGTTATAACAGCATCCACTTATCCTGGGACCAGTGTGGGCAAAACCAGTGTAATGTGGAAACAAAAAATACCCGAGATAATTACAGGGATGGACTCGAGTGTAGGGTAGAACATAAGTTCGGGGGCAGGGTTGAACCGGGATTTAAGGTCTAGTGTGGAAAGGACCATTGTCGGCCATCTTGAGTTCCTATAAGGTAGAATAGCAACTCATGTTTCAGATAAATAAGGCAGCTCGCCCCGCCCCCCATGGCAGTTGTACGATGGTTTATGACCCACCTGAAAGTCCCAACCCGTTGGCCGAAGACCACTGTTTAGATGGAAAACCATAGGCAGAAACGTGTGTGTGTTGGGGGTCCCCAGTCTGATTACTGGCAGCTCTGGGTTGAAGGGATCTTAAACAATGGGGCAGGGAAAGGCAACTGTTTCGACACCCTGATCCAGGATTCCTCTGCGAGGGGCGGCGGCTCAGTGGTAGAGCCTCTTGCTTTGCATGCAGAAGGTCCCAGGTTCAATCCCCGGCATCTCCAGGTCGGTAATGTGAAAGACCTCGGCCTGAGACCCTGGAGAGCCAATGCCAGTCTGAGGAGACAAGACTGACCATCATAGACCACTAATCTGACTCAGGTTCATTTAGACAGGGGCTGTGGCTCAGTGGTAGAGCCTCTGCTTGGCACGCAGAAGGTCCCAGGTTCAATCCCTGGCATCTCCAGTTAAAAGGACCAGGCAGTACGTACTCAGCCTGAGAACCTGGAGACCCTTAGCTATTGGAATGTTTAGCTTGCCTAAACTGGCTCAATGGTAGAGCCTCTGCTTGGCATGCAGAAGGTCCCAGGTTCGATCCCCAGCACCTCCAGATAAAAGGCAGGCAGGAGGGGATGGAAAAGACCTCAGCCTGAGACCCTGGAGAGCCGCTACCAATCTGAATAGATGATACTGACCGTTTTTGTTGTTCAGTCGCACAGTCGAGTCTGACTCTTCGCGACCCCATGGACCAGATTACGCCAGGCCCTCCTGTCTTCCGCTGTCCGCTGAAGTTTGCTCAATTTCATGTTCATTTCATTCTTTGCAGCATCGAACTTTCCTTTCACCGTCAGACACATCCACAACTGAGCGTCCTTTCGGCTTTGGCCCAGCCGCTTCACTCTTTCTGGGGTTACTCGTACTTGCCCTCTGCTCTTCCCCAGTAGCATATTGGACACCTTCCGACCTGAGGGGCTCATCTTCCGGCGTCATATCTTTTAGCCTTTTGTTACTGTCCATGGGGTTTTCTTGGCAAAGATACTGGAGTGGGTTGCCATTTCCTTCTCCAGGGGATCACGCTTGGTCTGAGTTCTCTGCTGTGGCCTGTCCGTCCTGGGTGGCCCTCCACGGCATAGCCCACAGCCTCATCGAACCACGTAAGCCCCTCGCCACGACAAGGCAGTGATCCATGAGGGAGGATACTGACCATAATAGAGCACTAATCTGACTTAGGTTCATTTAGACAGGGGCTGTGGCTCAGTGGAAGAGCCTCTGCTAGGCATGCAGAAGGTCCCAGGTTCGATCCCTGATACCTCCAGTTCAAAGGACCAGGCAGTATGGGATGGGAGAGACCTCAGCCTGAGGCCCTGGGGAGCCGCTGCCAGTCTGAGTAGACAGTACTGACCGTGATGGACCGTGATGAACCATGAATGTATAAGACAGGATACATTCATGTACACTGCCTGCCCCACACCAGAACATGCATTATAGTGTGGTGCATATTGGGGATAGACCCGAGTGCCGCATGATGGAATGAGGCTCCCGTCTCTGGCCCCAGCTCCTGCCACCCTAGCAGTTCGAAAGCAAGAAACTGCAAGTAGATAAATAGGTACCGCTTCGGTGGGAAGGTGACAGCGTTCCGTGCATCTTAGCCATGCCGGCCACATGACAACGGAAACGTCTTTGGACAGCACTGGCTCTTCGGCTTGGAGACGGAGATGAGCGCCGCCCCCTGGAGTCGGATTCGAATGGCTTTCGAGCGAGGGAAACCTGGACCTTTACCTCTGCATTGAGATAGACGTCCACATCTATGCCCGCTTCCACGTCAGCGAGGAATCGGCGCCCCAAAAGCTGCATCTTCGTGCATCTTCCTTCCGGGCCTAGTTTGAACTTTGTGTATTTTTCTCCCCTGAGCTGCTGAAAGATTGACCTGGCAGCACCGACCGCGGCGTGAATGGTTAGCCGAGTTATCCAAACACTCCTCCCTTCTTGACAGATCTTCGTTTCTCTGTTCCTCTTCATTTGGGGTGGTACGTTTGCCTTGGGAGAGCACAGGGCAGAATGACCCAAAGCCCGTGGCCCAGCAGAAACTGTCTTTACTTTCCTCTGCTCAGCGAGCTGTTCTTGTTCTCGTTTTTTGGCTGCTCCCAAAGGGATTTTGATGGCTGAATTTAATTAATCTTTTGCAGCTGGCAGCTTTGGATGGGTCAGCCAGTTGGGTGTCGTGGTTAAGTGCGCGGACTCTGATCTGGGAGAACCGGGTTTGATTCCCCCACTCCTCCACTTGCACCTGCTGATGTGACCTTGGGTCAGTCACAAGCTCTGGCACAGCCGTTCTTGGAATAGAGCAGTTTCTGTCAGAGCTCTCCCAGCCCCACCTACCTCACAGGGAGGGTGTCTGTTGTGGGGAGGGAGGGAAAGGAGTTTGTAAGCCGCTCTAAGACTCCTTTGGGTAGTGAAGGGCGGGGTATAAATCCAATCTCCTCCTCCTCCTCCTCCTCCTTCTTCCTCTTCTTCTTCTTCCTCTTCTTTTTTTTTCCTCTTCTTCTTCTTCCTCTTCCTCTTCTTCTTCTCATGGGGAGGGGAGGGAGGGGAAAGGAGTTTGTAAGGCACTCTGAGACTCCTTTGGGTAGTGAAGGGCGGGATATAAATCCAATCTCCTCCTCCTCCTCCTCTTCTTCTTCCTCCTCTTCTTCTTCTTCCTCTTCTTCTTCTTCTTCCTCTTCTTGTGGGGAGGGGACGGGAAGGGAGATTGTAAGCCTCTCTGAGACTCCTTTGGGTAGTGAAGGGCAGGGTATAAATCCAATCTCCTCCTCCTCCTCCTCCTCTTCTTCTTCCTCCTCTTCTTCTTCCTCCTCTTCTTCTTCTTCCTCCTCTTCTTCTTCTTCCTCTTCTTCTTCTTCTTCCTATTCTTGTGGGGAGGGGACGGGAAGGAGATTGTAAGCCTCTCTGAGACTCCTTTGGGTAGTGAAGGGCAGGGTATAAATCCAATCTCCTCCTCCTCCTCCTCCTCTTCTTCTTCCTCCTCTTCTTCTTCTTCCCTCTTCTTCTTCTTCTTCCTCTTCTTGTGGGGAGGGGACGGGAAGGGAGATTGTAAGCCTCTCTGAGACTCCTTTGGGTAGTGAAGGGCAGGGTATAAATCCAATCTCCTCCTCCTCCTCCTCCTCCTCCTCTTCTTCTTCCTCCTCTTCTTCTTCCTCCTCTTCTTCTTCTTCCTCTTCTTCTTCTTCTTCCTCTTCTTGTGGGGAGGGGACGGGAAGGGAGATTGTAAGCCTCTCTGAGACTCCTTTGGGTAGTGAAGGGCAGGGTATAAATCCAATCTCCTCCTCCTCCTCCTCCTCTTCTTCTCGTCTCCTCCCTACCACCCTATGCATGCTCCCCATACAATGCCAATGTGGGGTAAAGTGCCAGCAAATCACAGCCAACTTATCGAGACCCCATAAGGTTTTGGGAGCCGGAGGTGAACAGAGGTGGATTTGCCATGGCCTGCCTCTTTGCAGCAACCCTGGACTTCCTTGGTGGTCTCCCATCCCTTTGGGACCACTCACCAGGGCCGACCGTGCTTATCTTCCAAGCTCTGACGAGATCAGGCTAGCCTGGGCCATCCAGGTCAGGGCAAGACACGAACAGAGGTAGTTGGCCATTGCCTGCCTCTGCGTATCAACCCTGGGCTTCCTCGGTGGCGTCCCACCCAAGTACGAACCACGGTTGACCTTGCTGAGCTTCCAAGATCTGCTGAGATCAGGCTAGCCTGGGCTATCCAGGTCAGGGCAAAAGAATAACAGAGGTGGTTTGCCATTGCCGGCCTCTGCATAACAACCCTGGGCTTCCTCAGTGGCCTCCCATCCAATTACGAACCACGGTTGATCTTGCTGAGCTTCCAAGATCTGCTGAGATCAGGCTAGCCTGGGCTATTCAGGTCAGGGCAAAAGAATAACAGAGGTGGTTTGCCATTGCCTGCCTCTGCATAACAACCCTGGGCTTCCTTGGTGGCCTCCCACCCAAGTACGAACCACGGTTGATCTTGCTGAGCTTCCAAGATCTGCTGAGATCAGGCTAGCCTGGGCTATTCAGGTCAGGGCAAAAGAATAACAGAGGTGGTTTGCCATTGCCTGCCTCTGCATAACAACCCTGGGCTTCCTCGGTGGCCTCCCACCCAAGAACGAACCACGGTTGATCTCGCTGAGCTTCCAAGATCTGCTGAGATCAGGCTAGCCTGGGCTATTCAGGTCAGGGCAAAAGAATAACAGAGGTGGTTTGCCATTGCCTGCCTCTGCATAACAACCCTGGGCTTCCTCGGTGGCCTCCCACCCAAGTACGAACCACGGTTGATCTCGCTGAGCTTCCAAGATCTGCTGAGATCAGGCTAGCCTGGGCTATTCAGGTCAGGGCAAAAGAATAACAGAGGTGGTTTGCCATTGCCTGCCTCTGCATAACAACCCTGGGCTTCCTCGGTGGCCTCCCACCCAAGTACGAACCACGGTTGATCTTGCTGAGCTTCCAAGATCTGCTGAGATCAGGCTAGCCTGGGCTATTCAGGTCAGGGCAAAAGAATAACAGAGGTGGTTTGCCATTGCCTGCCTCTGCATAACAACCCTGGGCTTCCTCGGTGGCCTCCCACCCAAGTACGAACCACGGTTGATCTCGCTGAGCTTCCAAGATCTGCTGAGATCAGGCTAGCCTGGGCTATTCAGGTCAGGGCAAAAGAATAACAGAGGTGGTTTGCCATTGCCTGCCTCTGCATAACAGCCCTGGGCTTCCTCGGTGGCCTCCCACCCAAGTACGAACCACGGTTGATCTTGCTGAGCTTCCAAGATCTGCTGAGATCAGGCTAGCCTGGGCTATTCAGGTCAGGGCAAAAGAATAACAGAGGTGGTTTGCCATTGCCTGCCTCTGCATAACAACCCTGGGCTTCCTCGGTGGCCTCCCACCCAAGTACGAACCACGGTTGATCTTGCTGAGCTTCCAAGATCTGCTGAGATCAGGCTAGCCTGGGCTATTCAGGTCAGGGCAAAAGAATAACAGAGGTGGTTTGCCATTGCCTGCCTCTGCATAACAACCCTGGGCTTCCTCGGTGGCCTCCCACCCAAGTACGAACCACGGTTGATCTCGCTGAGCTTCCAAGATCTGCTGAGATCAGGCTAGCCTGGGCTATTCAGGTCAGGGCAAAAGAATAACAGAGGTGGTTTGCCATTGCCTGCCTCTGCATAACAACCCTGGGCTTCCTCGGTGGCCTCCCACCCAAGTACGAACCACGGTTGATCTCGCTGAGCTTCCAAGATCTGCTGAGATCAGGCTAGCCTGGGCTATTCAGGTCAGGGCAAAAGAATAACAGAGGTGGTTTGCCATTGCCTGCCTCTGCATAACAACCCTGGGCTTCCTCGGTGGCCTCCCACCCAAGTACGAACCACGGTTGATCTTGCTGAGCTTCCAAGATCTGCTGAGATCAGGCTAGCCTGGGCTATTCAGGTCAGGGCAAAAGAATAACAGAGGTGGTTTGCCATTGCCTGCCTCTGCATAACAACCCTGGGCTTCCTCGGTGGCCTCCCACCCAAGTACGAACCACGGTTGATCTCGCTGAGCTTCCAAGATCTGCTGAGATCAGGCTAGCCTGGGCTATTCAGGTCAGGGCAAAAGAATAACAGAGGTGGTTTGCCATTGCCTGCCTCTGCATAACAGCCCTGGGCTTCCTCGGTGGCCTCCCACCCAAGTACGAACCACGGTTGATCTTGCTGAGCTTCCAAGATCTGCTGAGATCAGGCTAGCCTGGGCTATTCAGGTCAGGGCAAAAGAATAACAGAGGTGGTTTGCCATTGCCTGCCTCTGCATAACAACCCTGGGCTTCCTCGGTGGCCTCCCACCCAAGTACGAACCACGGTTGATCTTGCTGAGCTTCCAAGATCTGCTGAGATCAGGCTAGCCTGGGCTATTCAGGTCAGGGCAAAAGAATAACAGAGGTGGTTTGCCATTGCCTGCCTCTGCATAACAACCCTGGGCTTCCTCGGTGGCCTCCCACCCAAGTACGAACCACGGTTGATCTCGCTGAGCTTCCAAGATCTGCTGAGATGAGGCTAGCCTGGGCTATTCAGGTCAGGGCAAAAGAATAACAGAGGTGGTTTGCCATTGCCTGCCTCTGCATAACAACCCTGGGCTTCCTCGGTGGCCTCCCACCCAAGTACGAACCACGGTTGATCTTGCTGAGCTTCCAAGATCTGCTGAGATCAGGCTAGCCTGGGCTATTCAGGTCAGGGCAAAAGAATAACAGAGGTGGTTTGCCATTGCCTGCCTCTGCGTAACAACCCTGGGCTTCCTCGGTGGCCTCCCACCCAAGTACGAACCACGGTTGATCTTGCTGAGCTTCCAAGATCTGCTGAGATCAAGCTAGCCTGGGCTATTCAGGTCAGGGCAAAAGAATAACAGAGGTGGTTTGCCATTGCCTGCCTCTGCATAACAACCCTGGGCTTCCTCGGTGGCCTCCCACCCAAGTACGAACCATGGTTGATCTTGCTGAGCTTCCAAGATCTGCTGAGATCAGGCTAGCCTGGGCTATTCAGGTCAGGGCAAAAGAATAACAGAGGTGGTTTGCCATTGCCTGCCTCTGCATAACAACCCTGGGCTTCCTCGGTGGCCTCCCACCCAAGTATGAACCACGGTTGATCTTGCTGAGCTTCCAAGATCTGCTGAGATCAGGCTAGCCTGGGCTATTCAGGTCAGGGCAAAATAATAACAGAGGTGGTTTGCCATTGCCTGCCTCTGCATAACAACCCTGGGCTTCCTCGGTGGCCTCCCACCCAAGTACGAACCACGGTTGATCTCGCTGAGCTTCCAAGATCTGCTGAGATCAGGCTAGCCTGGGCCATCCAAGTCAAGGAGAATAATAATAATAAAAGTGGTCTCACGGAGCCAACCTACGCCAACTCTGTAGGCTTTTCAGGTCAAGAGATGAGCAGAGGTGGTCTGTAGTTGCCTGCCTCTGTCTAGCAACCCTGTTCTTCCTTGGTGGTCTCCCATCCAAGTACTCGCCAGGGCTGACCCTGCTTCCAGGATCTGGTGAGACCGGGCTGGCCTTGGGGCTGGGGCCAGTGAGTGCCCTCCAAGATGGCGATGGCACCAGAGATGGAAAATCCAGCCAGCATCCCGCCTTCCCCCCATGAGCGTGGGTCATAATCTTGTATGAAAGCTTTCCTGCATAAGCCTGATTGAAACCAGTTAGATTACACCATGCGAGTCAGACCTGCCTACGCCCTCTCCAGTCTGTTGCCTGAAATCCGCCACCGGATCAAGGTGCCCAGTTCACACAGAAGAGACGCCTAGCTGATCGAATGGGAGCGCTGGGAAAGGACCGATGGAAGACGGCCTTTTGGGATTCTCTGGGTGAAAAGCTCCCTGCAAGCAGAAAGCTAGCACCACTAGCAAAGGGGTGGGGGGAAGCTAAGCACCTTTCTCCTTGCTTTACTGGTTTTCTGATTGCGGGGAGTTTTCCCTGGGGTGGACCATACAAAGCTTGCATCCACCACCTCCGGGCTGAAGTGTTACAGTATGCTCTGCCCCCCTTGTTCTTCTGTAGGGGTAAACAGAGCCTTAGTTTCTCCACTGCAGGGCTCTCTCTGGATGCCATGGAAGATAAATCTATCAGTGGCTACAAGCCATGGTGACTGAGGGGAACCTCCATGTTCAGAGGCACTTAACCTCTGGATCCTAGAGCCAGGAGGCAACCTCAGGGGAAGGCCTCAGCCTCCATGCCCTGTTGTTGGCCCTCCAGAGGAACTTGTTGGCCACTGTGTGAGAGAGGATGCTGGACTAGATGGACCATTGGTCTGATCCAGCAGGGCTCTTCTTAGGTTCTTCTCAGGGGAAGGCCTCAGCCTCTCTGCCCTGTTGTTGGCCCTCCAGAGGAACTTGTTGGCCACTGTGTGAGAGAGGATGCTGGACTAGATGGACCACTGGCCTGATCCAGCAGGGCTCTTCTTAGGTTCTTCTCAGGGGAAGGCCTCAGCCTCTCTGCCCTGTTGTTGGCCCTCCAGAGGAACTGGTCGGCCACTGTGTGAGAAAGGATGCTGGACTAGATGGACCACTGGCCTGATCCAGCAGGGCTCTTCTTAGGTTCTTCTCAGGGGAAGGCCTCAGCCTCTCTGCCCTGTTGTTGGCCCTCCAGAGGAACTGGTCGGCCACTGTGTGAGAAAGGATGCTGGACTAGATGGACCACTGGCCTGATCCAGCAGGGCTCTTCTTAGGTTCTTCTCAGGGGAAGGCCTCAGCCTCTCTGCCCTGTTGTTGGCCCTCCAAAGGAACTGGTTGGCCACTGGGTGAGAAAGGATGCTGGACTAGATGGACCCTCACTGGTCTGATCCAGCAGGGCTCTTCTTATGTTCTTATCAGGGGAAGGCCTTGCCTTCTATGCCCTGTTGTTGGCCACTGCACGTGACAGGATGTTGGTCTAGATGGACCACTGGTCTGATCCAGCAGGGCTCTTCTTAGGTTCTTCTCAGGGGAAGGCCTCAGCCTCTCTGCCCTGTTGTTGGCCCTCCAGAGGAACTGGTCGGCCACTGTGTGAGAAAGGATGCTGGACTAGATGGACCACTGGCCTGATCCAGCAGGGCTCTTCTTAGGTTCTTCTCAGGGGAAGGCCTCAGCCTCTCTGCCCTGTTGTTGGCCCTCCAAAGGAACTGGTTGGCCACTGGGTGAGAAAGGATGCTGGACTAGATGGACCCTCACTGGTCTGATCCAGCAGGGCTCTTCTTATGTTCTTATCAGGGGAAGGCCTTGCCTTCTATGCCCTGTGGTTGGCCACTGTGTGAGAAAGGATGCTGGACTAGATGGACCACTGGCCTGATCCAGCAGGGCTCTTCTTAGGTTCTTCTCAGGGGAAGGCCTCAGCCTCTCTGCCCTGTTGTTGGCCCTCCAAAGGAACTGGTTGGCCACTGGGTGAGAAAGGATGCTGGACTAGATGGACCCTCACTGGTCTGATCCAGCAGGGCTCTTCTTATGTTCTTATCAGGGGAAGGCCTTGCCTTCTATGCCCTGTGGTTGGCCACTGTGTGAGAAAGGATGCTGGACTAGATGGACCACTGGCCTGATCCAGCAGGGCTCTTCTTAGGTTCTTCTCAGGGGAAGGCCTCAGCCTCTCTGCCCTGTTGTTGGCCCTCCAGAGGAACTGGTCGGCCACTGTGTGAGAAAGGATGCTGGACTAGATGGACCACTGGCCTGATCCAGCAGGGCTCTTCTTAGGTTCTTCTCAGGGGAAGGCCTCAGCCTCTCTGCCCTGTTGTTGGCCCTCCAGAGGAACTGGTTGGCCACTGGGTGAGAAAGGATGCTGGACTAGATGGACCCTCACTTGTCTGATCCAGCAGGGCTCTTCTTATGTTCTTATCAGGGGAAGGCCTTGCCTTCTATGCCCTGTTGTTTGCCACTGCACGTGACAGGATGTTGGTCTAGATGGACCACTGGTCTGACCCAGCAGGGCTCTTCTGAGGTTCTTCTCAGGGGAAGGCCTCATCCTCTCTGCCCTGTTGTTGGCCCTCCAGGGGAACTGGTTGGCCCCTGTGTGAGACAGGATGCTGGACTGGAGGGACCACTGGTCTGATCCAGTGGGGCTCTTCTGATGTTCTTATGAAGACTTCAGCCTCTACGCCCTGTTGGTGAAGCTTTTCCTGCACGACAAGTAAAACCTCACTTCTTTGTTTTTCAGATTCTGTTAGAAGTTCAGGGGCTGGAGAAGAGGAAATCTTCTCTTTCTGGGCAACAGCATGACCACAATTCATTCCAGACAAAAATTGACCCGGAATACAATGTTATTATATTTCGGTATTCTGTCCCAACAGAGACTTCTGAGCCATCCTTTCATTTAGCCAGAGGATTCTTTCTGCTTATAGACATTGTCTCTTGGGTGTTTCTTTGCAAACTGCTTACACAAGCTGTTTAGCCAGACGACTCTGAAGAAGACCCGGCTTATCTTGGCGAGGGGCTCATCTTCACCCCTCCCAGAAACTGGCTGAGAGCAAATGGATGAATGAGAAGGTCTGTGCTGGAAGACCGACAGACATAAGAACATAAGAGAAGCCAATGTTGGATCAGGCCAATGGCCCATCCAGTCCAACACTCTGGGTCACACAATGGCCAGAAATACCAGGTGGCATCAGGAGGTCCAGCAGTGGGGCCAGGACACTAGAAACCCTCCCACTGTGGCAACCCGCAAGCACCAAGAAGACAGAGCATCACTGGCCCCAGAGTCCCTATCTCTACCTTGTGGCTAACCTGATGGCACCTGGTATATTTTGGCCGCTGTGTGACAGAGTGTTGGACTAGATGGGCCATTGGCCTGATTCAACATTGGCTTCTCTTATGTTCTTATGTTCTTATGACCTCTGCTCTAGATGTTTATCAGTCCAAATGAAGGTCATCAATACAGGGAGCCATGAGGTTCAAAACAGCACTGGAATAATGGATACATGACGCTGCCTTATACCGAATCAGACAGTCTACCCATCAAGGTCAGTCTTCTCTACTCCGACTGGCAGCCGCTCTTCAAGGTCTCCGGCAGTGGTCTTTCCCATCACCTACTGCCTGGTCCTTTTAACTGGAGATGCCGGGGACTGAACTTGGGACCTTATGTGTGCCAAGCAGATGTTCTACTACTGAGCCTAAATACATATCCACCTGCCTTTTACTGAATAAGCCCATCAAAGTCAGTATGGCTACTCAGACGGGCGATTTGTGCCAAGTAAAAATAGCCTCCAGGCAACCAAGCAAATCAACACCACTAGGGTTGCACATAGAGCTCTCTTGTGCCAGAAATGTATATACACAGTGGTTACAACTGTCCATTATATTGCCTGGTTAGAGAGGAAGAGTATGTGTATTATATTATTCTGTGGTTTTAGGAAGAAGAAGAAGAAGAAGAAGAAGAAGAAGAAGAAGAAGAAGAAGAAGAAGAAGAAGAAGAAGAAGAAGAAGAGGAAGAAGAAGAGGAAGAAGAAGAGGAAGAAGAGGAGGAGGAGGAGGAGGAGGAGGAGGAGAATGGATTTATACCCCACCCTTCACTTGGAGTCTCAGAGCAGTATACAAACTCCTTTCCCTTCTCCTCCCCACAACAGACACCCTGTGAGGTAGGTGGGGCTGAGAGAACTCTAACACAAACGGTCCTTGAGAGAACAGCTGTGCCAGAGCTTGTGACTGACCCAAGGTCACATCAGCAGGTGCAAGTGGAGGAGTGGGGAATCAAACCCGGTTCTCCCAGATTAGAGTCCAGGCACTTAACCACTACACCAAACTGGCGCTGAGAGAGCTCTTTTGAGAACTGCTCTTTCCAGAAGAGCTCTTGTCAGAACTATGGCTTGCCCAAGGTCATCCAGCCAGGTGCAAGTGGAGGAGTGGGGGAATCAAACCCGGTTCTCCCAGATTAGAGTCCGCGCACTTAGCCACTACACCAAACTGGCTAGGGGTCTTTCACATCTCTTAACTGGAAATGGCAGGGTTTGAACCCGGGACCTTCTGCACACAAAGCCGCAGCTCCACCGCTGAGCCATAGCCCTTTCCCTCACGAAACTGGGAGCTCGAGCCACCGCACGGAAACAGAACTGAACAGCAGTCGCTCCCGTGAGGCCAACACATTCTTCCTTACGATGCAAGGTTCACACGGGATCTGCTGCCAGGATGGTCCCTGGCTCAGATGATGTTAGAAGGGGGTGTGACCCCAGAGCAGAGGCTGCTGGTGGGCATTTGCAACACGGTATTGAGATACTGGGTAAATACAGCAGAGTTTTGCCCAGTCAACGAAGCGTGATCCTGAGTAAATAAATCTCCCAAGAGGTAGATTGCAAAAAAAGGTGAACTTGCGTTTCTTCAGGAAGATCCAGTTCACATTGCAGTCAAAGGAAGAGAAAGACAGCTAATCTAGAGAGTACTTTCCCTATCAAAGATGGCCAGCTTGTCCAGCACAATGTGTGTGAGAATAAGAGGGCACTGTCTCTACAGGAGAGACCTGCAGAGACACGTGTCTCCATGGAAGGCCATGAGAAGAGAGGGAGAAGACAAAGGGAGAGACAGAGAGGAGGGGTCAGAGGGCAGCTCCCAGGTTAAGACAACAAGACACATCCCATTCAAGGAGATAACACCTACAAACCCTTAATGTAGCGCCCCCCCAATGTCCGAGCATGCTGAGTCACTCACTCCAACAAATAGAACCTCCATATTTAGAGACAGTGTATTGTGGAGCAACCCAGAGACAGAGGCTGTTGTTGGTGACGTGACAGACCTCCGCCGGAGACAGAGTCCACCCTCCAAAGCAGCCATTTTCTCCAAGGGAACGGATCTCTGTAGTCTGGAAATGAGCTGCAGTTCTGGGGGATCCCCAGGTAGAAGAAGAAGAAGAAAAAGAGGAGGAGGAGGAGGAGATTGGACTTATACCCTGCCCTTCACTCAGAATCTCAGAGCAGCTTACAAACTCCTTTCCCTTCCCCTCCCCACAACAGACACCCTGTGAGGTGGGTGGGGCTGAGAGAGCTCTTTCGAGAACTGTCCTTGAGAGAACAGCTCTGACAGAATTATGGCGTGCCCAAGGTCATCCAGCAGCTGCAAGTGGAGGCTTGGGGAATCCAGCCCGGTTCTCCCAGATTAGAGTCTACACACTTAACCACTACACTGGGAGAATGGCATCCTTACTTTGTTTCCGTGCCAGGAAAACTCAGCCTGCTTAATTTTCGGATGCACTGGGACCAAGTGGGGCTCTCTAGCTCACAAAAGCTTATGCTACTATGAATTAGTCTTCCGGGTGTCACAGAACCCGTCTTTCCTTTCTCTAGCTCACTTTACATAGCTTAGATGAGTCTCCAACCTTTTTGAGCCTGTGGCCACCTTGGAAATATTGAGAGGGGCGATGAGCACCATGCCACCCCAAAATGGCCACCATAAGAGGCAGCGCCAAGCCCAACATGGCTGCCACAGGAGGTGGAGCCAAATGGAATACCTCCCCTCCTCGCACCTCTTGGGAAGAAGGAAAGCCAAGGCGCTTCCCCCCATCCTCCTGATCTTCCAGTGGGAAACTCTTCCATTAGAATGAGGGCAGCCAATAGCAAGCCCTGCCTTACAGTGGCCCCACCCACTCTCTGATTATCTTGGCAGGCGCCCTGTTGGGGAACCCTGTCCTAAGAACATAAGAAGAGCCCTGCTGGACCAGAACAGTGAGAGTCCATCCGGTCCACCACCCTGCCTCACACAGTGGCCAACCAGCTCCTCTGGAGGGCCAACAACAGGGCAGAGAGGCTGAGGCCTTCCCCTGATGAGAACCTAAGAAGAGCCCTGCTGGACCAGACCAGTGGTCCTTCTAGTCCAGCATCCTGCCTCACACAGTGGCCAACCAGTTCCTCTGGAGGGCCAACAACAGGGCAGAGAGGCTGAGGCCTTCCCCTGATGAGAACCTAAGAAGAGCCCTGCTGGACCAGACCAGTGGTCCTTCTAGTCCAGCATCCTTTCTCACACAGTGGCCAACCAGTTCCTGTGGAGGGCCAACAACAGGGCAGAGAGGCTGAGGCCTTCCCCTGATGAGAACCTAAAAGAGCCCTGCTGGACCAGACCAGTGGTCCTTCTAGTCCAGCATCCTGCCTCACACAGTGGCCAACCAGTTCCTCTGGAGGGCCAACAACAGGGCAGAGAGGCTGAGGCCTTCCCCTAACGAGAACCTAAGAAGAGCCCTGCTGGATCAGCCCAGTGGTCCTTCTAGTCCAGCATCCTGTCTCACACAGTGGCCAACCAGTTCCTCTGGAGGGGCCAGTAACAGGGCATAGAGGCCTTCCCCTTATAGGAACATAAGAAGAGCCCTGGTGGACCAGACCAGTGAGAGTCCATCTAGTCCAGCATCCTGTCTCGCAGAGTGGCCACCCAGTTCCTCTGGAGGGCCAACAACAGGGCACAGAGGCTGAGGCCTTCCCCTGATGTTGCCCTCTGGCACTGGGATTCAGAGGCTGACTGCCTCTCAAAATGGAGGTTCTCTTTAGTCTCCATGTCTGGTACCCACTGATAGACCAGCCTTCCTAGGGTGTGAGCTCTTTATGGCTGGAGGAATTATTAGAATCAGTTCCAAGCCGTGCTGGACCCAGGACCATTATCCTCTGTAGGTATTTGACTGAAAGAGGGACTTTGAACTATCAGGGGCTTCTTTCTATGCCCAGAGGGAATGACTTCTTTTGCAAGACATCTCTGAGAAGTTTTCTGGCCGCAAAATAGTTCACGGGACAGCCAGCTCTTATCTCAGCAATGTCACCTGCCCCCAAACTCTTATCTGAGACCGAATGGCCATGTAGGGGCTGAGTGATCACCTTCAAACAAATGCTGTTTATGAAATACAGTGAGGACTGAAGAAAGATAATGCCCAATCAGGTATCCCCCCGATGGAATTCCTCATTTGTAGGGTTAGGAGAGAGGCTACAGAAGATATTTCTTTGCTGCGTGCAGGATGAACGTACATTAATCCGCTGCCGCAAAAACATGGGCATGGTTGCCACCTAAGACTGCCTTGAAAATGGGTCAGATGAGTTCATAGATAAGAGCGCTTGCCAGCCACTTGGAACTGGATTGTGCCTCCATGTTCAGACACAGGGTATAGTGGACTCCTTTGTGCCACTGGGGGAAAAAAAGCTCAGATAATCTGGAAGAACCGGGTTTGATTCCCCGCTCCCCCACATGCAGCTGCTGGTGTGACCTTGGGTCAGCTACAAGTTCTCTCAGAGCTGTTCTCTCACAAGCAGTCCTCAAAAGAGCTCTCTCATCCGGTGTGTGTTGTGAGGAGAAGAAGAGAAACTGTAAGCCGCTCTGAGACTCAACCTGGAGAATACCCCAAATTTGTGCAAAATCCCCCTTCTCTACACATGGCCCCGTTCTAAAGGTTTTTTTCATCCATTTTCTAGGGCAATATTCAGAATTAGATATAACGATCATGGACATCTTCCCCAAGAATGTAACTAATCACATTTAAAGTCATCTAAGCTAGCAGGAATCACTATATGCTCTGGTTTTAGAGTTCTGAAAGGTAATTATGTGTTAAGTGAAGAAGTCCTTTTCCCCTTCTGCCTTGAACCTACTTCTAATCTTGAAGCTACTTCTAATCAGAGAACCAGTTTGGTGTAGTGGTTAGGAGCATGTACTCTAATCTGGGAGAACCGGATTTGATTCCCCGCTCCTCCACGTGCAGCTGCTGGTGTGACCTTGGGTCAGTCACAAGTTCTCGAAAGAGCTGTTCTCTCATGAGGAGTTCTCGAAAGAGCTCTCTCAGCCCCACCTAGCTCACAGGGTGTCTGTTGTGGGGAGGGGAAGGGAAGGAGACTGTCGGCCACTCTGGGTCTCCGAGTGAAGGGTGGGGTATAAATCCAATCTCCTCCTCCTCCTCCTCCTCCTCTTCTTCTTCTTGTAACTCACAAATCCTAGGGCTCTCCGTCTGTGTCCATTTTGAGGCATTTGGCCTTCCTGGGCTTCATGGACTCTCTGATGTGATTGTCATTCAGTCCGCTCATGCTCATTCCGTGTCTTGGCCTCTGACCACTGGGGCAGCCGACATGAACCCGCCATTCCCCAAATAGGAACAGGTCACCCCTTGCCACGCTCTGTTTGGCTAGACGGCTTCCATAAGCAGCCGAGGCCTCTGGAGATCTGTCTATGAATAGGAAGACGCCACCCCTGCCTCTCCCTGGCTCGCCGAAAGACGGCTGGATTGCTCAAATCTCTGTTGGAATCAAATATCCAAATATAACTCCATTCTATTCCGAGCCGTGTCGAGGCTGAAGAAACCAGTCGAGCTGGTGTTGACCGCAAAGAGGTGGCTGAGTGGGCCATGCAAAGTATCCCTGGTGCAACTCGTAAGGAGGACGTAAGGAAAGGGTAGCAGGATCAGAACCATGGTCCATCCCATGCCACATCTGGGCTCCCACAGAGGGCAACCAGATGCTGCCAGGACACCCGCACTTGAGGCCTGAAGCCTTGCAACCTGTTTTTGGAGGTACACTGCCCCTGAACATGGATGATCCACATTCAATGTTTCACATGTGTAAGCTTTAATTAAGAAGCAAAAGTTATTCTTTTATGGGGAAGCAGTTTGTATGACCACCATCTCCTGGGATTTTAGTGGGTTTTCTTTTACTTTCTCCCGTAGTATGTAGTTACCCCTCCCCTTCTTTCGTTTGTAGTTTTTAGAAAATGCAACAAAAAATCCCCTACGGGGGGGGGGAAGAAAAAAGAACAAACCTAACCCAGTGCTCAGTACCAGCGCTCCCTCTAAGCTGAGTTAGCGTGAGCCAGCTCACAGTTTTTAGTCTCCGGCTCACACATTTATTGTCTTAGCTCAAGAAGGGATGACTCCAGAGCAAACTAATCAATGCAGCAGCCCGATCGCTCGCTCACCGCTTTGATGCCAGTCGCTCACCAAGCAGAATTCTTGCTCACAAGACTCCGCAGCTTAGAGTGAGCATCACTTGAGACCCACCTATTTGGGTCTCCTTACCGATGTCCCTGTGTGCCAACTAGGGTCCTCAGGCAGACACCTGCTGGCTCATCGGGTGGCCAAACTGGCATCAACCAGAGCCCAGGGCCTTTTCTATTGTGGCTCCGGCTCTGTGGAAGGGGCTTCCGGAAGAGTT
>JAPDNY010001112.1:0-19053 GCA_029375565.1 Gekko gecko | reverse complement strand
GCAGTAGACCAGGCCTCCTTTTTACCCTTAGGAATCAATGCAACTAGGCCAGCCTTCGCTTTAGCACTTTGAAAAAAAGTGGGTAGACATCAGCTCTCGTTCGGCCCATAGGTAACAATGGGAGTAGACGTGGCCGCCCGTTTTACCCATAGGAAACTATGCAAGTAGATCTGGCCTCCATTTTGCACTTTGAAAAAACGTGGGGAGACATCAGCTCTCGTTTGTTCCACAGGGAACAATGGCAGAATACAGGGCCACCCTTTAAACAGAGAGGAAAAAAACCCCGAATATACCTTGCCTCCCGTTTCAACCACAGAAAAAAAACGGCTTTAGACCTGGCCCCCTTTAAGCCTTAGTTAAAAACCTCGAAAGACATGACCAATCTTTTTTCGATAGGGAACAACGGCAGTAGACCAGGCCTCCCGTTTTACCCATAGGAATCAATGCAACTAGGCCAGCCCTCGCTCTAGCACTTTGAAAAAAGTGGGTAGACATCAGCTCTCGTTCGGCCGATAGGTAACAATGGGAGTAGACGTGGCCGCCTGTTTTACCCATAGGAAACTATGGAAGTATATCTGGCCTCCATTTTGCACTTTGAAAAAAACGTGGGGAGACATCAGCTCTCGTTTGTTCCACAGGGAACAATGGCAGAAGACAGGGCCACCCTTTAAACAGAGAGGAAAAAAACCCCGAATATACCTTGCGTCCCGTTTCAACCACAGAAAAAAACGGCTTTAGACGTGGCCCCCTTTAAGCCTTAGTGAAGAAACCTCAAAAGACATGACCAATCTTTTTTCGATAGGAAACAACGGCAGTAGACCAGGCCTCCCGTTTTACCCATAGGAATCAATGCAACTAGGCCAGCCCTCGCTTTAGCACTTTGAAAAAAAGTGGGTAGACATAAGCTGTCGTTTGGCCCATAGGTAACAATGGGAGTAGACGTGGCCGCCCGTTTTACCCATAGGAAACTATACAAGTATATCTGGCCTCCATTTTGCACTTAAAAGTGGGGAGACATCATCTCTCGTTTGTCCCATAGGGAAGAATGGCAGAAGACAGGGCCACCCGTTCATCAGAGAGGAAAAAAAACCCGAATACTCCTTGCCTCCCTTTTTAAAAAGAGGAAATACGGTTATAGACCTAGCCCCCCTTTAAGCCTTAGTGAAGAAACCTCGAAAGACATGACCAATCTTTTTTCGATAGGGAACAACGGCAGTAGACCAGGCCTCCCGTTTTACCCATAGGAATCAATGCAACTAGGCCAGCCCTCGCTTTAGCACTTTGAAAAAAGTGGGTAGACATCAGCTCTCGTTCGGCCCATAGGTAACAATGGGAGTAGACGTGGCCGCCCGTTTTACCCATAGGAAACTATGCAAGTAGATCTGGCCTCCATTTTGCACTTTGAAAAAAACGTGGGGAGACATCAGCTCTCGTTTGTTCCACAGGGAACAATGGCAGTAGACAGGGCCACCCTTTAAACAGAGAGGAAAAAAAACCCCGAATATACCTTGCCTCCCGTTTCAACCACAGAAAAAAACGGCTTTAGACCTGGCCCCCTTTAAGCCTTAGTTAAAAAACCTCGAAAGACATGACCAAACTTTTTTCGATAGGGAACAACGGCAGTAGACCAGGCCTCCTTTTTTACCCTTAGGAATCAATGCAACTAGGCCAGCCTTCGCTTTAGCACTTTGAAAAAAGTGGGTAGACATCAGCTCTCGTTCGGCCGATAGGTAACAATGGGTGTAGACGTGGCCGCCCGTTTTACCCATAGGAAACTATGCAAGTAGATCTGGCCTCCATTTTGCACTTTGAAAAAAACGTGGAGAGACATCAGCTCTCGTTTGTTCCACAGGGAACAATGGCAGAAGACAGGGCCACCCTTTAAACAGAGAGGAAAAAAAACCCCGAATATACCTTGCCTCCCGTTTCAACCACAGAAAAAAACGGCTTTAGACCTGGCCCCCTTTAAGCCTTAGTTAAAAAACCTCGAAAGACATGACCAAACTTTTTTCGATAGGGAACAACGGCAGTAGACCAGGCCTCCTTTTTACCCTTAGGAATCAATGCAACTAGGCCAGCCTTCGCTTTAGCACTTTGAAAAAAAGTGGGTAGACATCAGCTCTCGTTCGGCCCATAGGTAACAATGGGAGTAGACGTGGCCGCCCGTTTTACCCACAGGAAACTATGCAAGTAGATCTGGCCTCCATTTTGCACTTTGAAAAAAACGTGGAGAGACATCAGCTCTCGTTTTCCCACAGGGATCAATGGCAGAAGACAGGGCCACCCGTTCATCAGAGAGGAAAAAAAACCCCGAATATACCTTGCCTCCCGTTTCAACCACAGAAAAAAAACGGCTTTAGACCTGGCCCTCTTTAAGCCTTAGTTAAAAAACCTCGAAAGACATGACCAAACTTTTTTCGATAGGGAACAACGGCAGTAGACCAGGCCTCCTTTTTTACCCTTAGGAATCAATGCAACTAGGCCAGCCTTCGCTTTAGCACTTTGAAAAAAAGTGGGTAGACATCAGCTCTCGTTCGGCCCATAGGTAACAATGGGAGTAGACGTGGCCGCCCGTTTTACCCATAGGAAACTATGCAAGTAGATCTGGCCTCCATTTTGCACTTTGAAAAAAACGTGGAGAGACATCAGCTCTCGTTTTCCCACAGGGATCAATGGCAGAAGACAGGGCCACCCGTTCATCAGAGAGGAAAAAACCCCCGAATACTCCTTGCCTCCTTTTTAAAAAGAGGAAATACGGATTTAGACCTAGCCCCTTTAAGCCTTAGTGAAGAAACCTCGAAAGACATGACCAATCTTTTTCGATAGGGAACAACGGCAGTAGACCAGGCCTCCCGTTTTACCCATAGGAATCAATGCAACTAGGCCAGCCCTCGCTTTAGCACTTTGAAAAAAAGTGGGTAGACATCAGCTCTCGTTCGGCCCATAGGTAACAATGGGAGTAGACGTGGCCGCCCGTTTTACCCATAGGAAACTATGCAAGTAGATCTGGCCTCCATTTTGCACTTTGAAAAAAACGTGGAGAGACATCAGCTCTCGTTTTCCCACAGGGATCAATGGCAGAAGACAGGGCCACCCGTTCATCAGAGAGGAAAAAAAAACCCCGAATATACCTTGCCTCCCGTTTCAACCACAGAAAAAAAACGGCTTTAGACCTGGCCCCCTTTAAGCCTTAGTTAAAAAACCTCGAAAGACATGACCAAACTTTTTTCGATAGGGAACAACGGCAGTAGACCAGGCCTCCTTTTTTACCCATAGGAATCAATGCAACTAGTCCAGCCTTCGCTTTAGCAGTTTGAAAAAAGTGGGTAGACATCAGCTCTCGTTCGGCCCATAGGTAACAATGGGAGTAGACGTGGCCGCCCGTTTTACCCATAGGAAACTATGCAAGTAGATCTGGCCTCCATTTTGCACTTTGAATAAAACGTGGGGAGACATCAGCTCTCGTTTGTTCCACAGGGATCAATGCCAGAAGACAGGGCCACCCGTTCATCAGAGAGGAAAAAAAACCCGAATACTCCTTGCCTCCCTTTTTAAAAAAGAGGAAATACGGATTTAGACCTAGCCCCCCTTTAAGCCTTAGTGAAGAAACCTCGAAAGACATGACCAATCTTTTTTCGATAGGGAACAACGGCAGTAGACCAGGCCTCCCGTTATACCCATAGGAATCAATGCAACTAGGCCAGCCCTCGCTTTAGCACTTTGAAAAAAAGTGGGTAGACATCAGCTCTCGTTCGGCCCATAGGTAACAATGGGAGTAGACGTGGCCGCCCGTTTTACCCACAGGAAACTATGCAAGTAGATCTGGCCTCCATTTTGCACTTTGAAAAAAACGTGGGGAGACATCAGCTCTCGTTTGTTCCACAGGGAACAACGGCAGAAGACAGGGCCACCCTTTAAACAGAGAGGAAAAAAAACGCCGAATATACCTTGCGTCCCGTTTCAACCACAGAAAAAAAACGGCTTTAGACCTGGCCCCCTTTAAGCCTTAGTTAAAAAACCTCGAAAGACATGACCAATCTTTTTTCGATAGGGAACAACGGCAGTAGACCAGGCCTCCTTTTTTACCCATAGGAATCAATGCAACTAGGCCAGCCCTCGCTCTAGCACTTTGAAAAAAAGTGGGTAGACATCAGCTCTCGTTCGGCCCATAGGTAACAATGGGAGTAGACGTGGCCGCCCGTTTTACCCATAGGAAACTATGCAAGTAGATCTGGCCTCCATTTTGCACTTTGAAAAAAAGTGGGGAGACATCAGCTCTCGTTTGTCCCACAGGGAACAATGGCAAAAGACAGGGCCACCCGTTCATCAGAGAGGAAAAAAACCCGAATACTCCTTGCCTCCCTTTTTAAAAAGAGGAAATACGGTTTTAGACCTGGCTCCCCTTTAAGCCTTAGTGAAGAAACCTCAAAAGACATGACCAATCTTTTTTCGATAGGGAACAACGGCAGTAGACCAGGCCTCCCGTTTTACCCATAGGAATCAATGCAACTAGGCCAGCCCTCGCTTTAGCACTTTGAAAAAAAGTGGGTAGACATAAGCTGTCGTTCGGCCCATAGGTAACAATGGGAGTAGACGTGGCCGCCCGTTTTACCCATAGGAAACTATACAAGTATATCTGGCCTCCAGTTTGCACTTAAAAGTGGGGAGACATCAGCTCTCGTTTTCCCACAGGGATCAATGGCAGAAGACAGGGCCACCCGTTCATCAGAGAGGAAAAAAAACCCCGAATATACCTTGCCTCCCGTTTCAACCACAGAAAAAAAACGGCTTTAGACCTGGCCCCCTTTAAGCCTTAGTTAAAAAACCTCGAAAGACATGACCAAACTTTTTTCGATAGGGAACAACGGCAGTAGACCAGGCCTCCTTTTTTACCCTTAGGAATCAATGCAACTAGGCCAGCCTTCGCTTTAGCACTTTGAAAAAAAGTGGGTAGACATCCAGGGCCGGCCCCAGGGTTTTTGAACCCTAGGCGAGGCTACCTTCTGGCGCCCCCCGTGCACCCAATTACAGGGTTGCCAACCTCCAGGCAGGGCCTGGAGAGAAGGAACCCCCTCCTGTTCCTGCAGGGTGTGCCGGCAAGCCAGGGGAAGGGGCAGGGTGGTTAAAACCCCGTCCCTTCCGCCTGAGCGCCGGCAACTGCAAGCCAGGGGAAGGGGCAGGGGGAGTGTGCGGTGCAGGATTGCATGGGGGGGGGGAGACAGGGCGGCTGATCCCGGCCTGGGAAGGCAAACAGCCCCCCATCCCATCTACACTTTGCAGAGAGGCGGGGAGGGATCAGAGCCGCGCGGCTGAGGCGCTCTCCCTTCTTCCCTCCTTCCTTCGCCGCGCTCTTGGCACTGACTCGGGCAGGCGCGGAGAAACCTTCGGGCCAGGAGGAAGGGAGAGAGAAGGAAGGCAAGCAGGCGGGCAGGGGGGCCTTCCCCCCTCCTTCCCACCCGGCCATCACCATTTTACTCTTTACCTCTCTCCCGGCCCAGCAGCACTGACGCTGACTCCCTCGGCTCCTTCTCCGAGCCCTGCACAGGCTAGCTGCGCTCGCCTCTTTGCAGCTGGCGGGAGCCACAACACCGCCGCCTTCACCCCAAAGACCCTTTTGCCCCCTCCCCCGAGGGGGGGGAGGGCAGGCAAGCTCCACCGCGGCCTCCTGCACTGCCGCCCCGCCTCCTCTCCCGTCCAGGGTGCCCAGGCAAGCCAGGGAAGAGGCGGGGTTTTACACCCCGTCTCTTCCCTCTTCCCTTCTCTGAGCCCCAGGGGGAGGGGGAGGGCGCGGGGGAGTGTCTGTGTCCCCCTCTGCCAGCTGCTTTGCAACGGCCTGGGAAGGAATGCCGCCCCTCCGCCCGCCTATCTTGGTGGCGCCCATCCAGGCTGGCGCTCCCCTTGCGCTGGGGCTGGGCGTCCTAGGCAAGCGGAGGAGGAGGCTGTAGGCCAGCAAAGGCACCCACCAAGAGACCTCCTCCCTCCAGCGCCGGAAGGCGGCCAGGCAGAGGGGGAGGAGTGTGGGCCAGGGAAGAAGCGGGTGTAAACCCCCGCCTGTCCCCTTTGGGCTGAGCGCCCCTTCGCTGGTGGCGCCACCCCGCCTTCTCTCCCCCCCCCAGGGAAGGGGAGGGCGGGCAAGCTCTGCTGCCGCCTCCTGAGCCCTGCGGGGGTGCTCTTTGCTGGTGGCGGCGGCAGGGAGGCGGCGGTGGCGGGGGGGATTTTCGCGGGGGGGGCAGTTTGGCGCCCCCTTTAAGCCTAGTGGGCGAGCCGGCCCTGTAGACATCAGCTCTCGTTCGGCCCATAGGTAACAATGGGAGTAGACGTGGCCGCCCGTTTTACCCATAGGAAACTATGCAAGTAGATCTGGCCTCCATTTTGCACTTTGAAAAAAACGTGGAGAGACATCAGCTCTCGTTTTCCCACAGGGATCAATGGCAGAAGACAGGGCCACCCGTTCATCAGAGAGGAAAAAAAACCCCGAATACTCCTTGCCTCCCTTTTTAAAAAGAGGAAATACGGATTTAGACCTAGCCCCCCTTTAAGCCTTAGTGAAGAAACCTCGAAAGACATGACCAATCTTTTTTCGATAGGGAACAACGGCAGTAGACCAGGCCTCCCGTTTTACCCATAGGAATCAATGCAACTAGGCCAGCCCTCGCTTTAGCACTTTGAAAAAAGTGGGTAGACATCAGCTCTCGTTCGGCCCATAGGTAACAATGGGAGTAGACGTGGCCGCCCGTTTTACCCATAGGAAACTATGCAAGTAGATCTGGCCTCCATTTTGCACTTTGAAAAAAACGTGGAGAGACATCAGCTCTCGTTTTCCCACAGGGATCAATGGCAGAAGACAGGGCCACCCGTTCATCAGAGAGGAAAAAAAAACCCCGAATATACCTTGCCTCCCGTTTCAACCACAGAAAAAAAACGGCTTTAGACCTGGCCCCCTTTAAGCCTTAGTTAAAAAACCTCGAAAGACATGACCAAACTTTTTTCGATAGGGAACAACGGCAGTAGACCAGGCCTCCTTTTTTACCCATAGGAATCAATGCAACTAGTCCAGCCTTCGCTTTAGCAGTTTGAAAAAAAGTGGGTAGACATCAGCTCTCGTTCGGCCCATAGGTAACAATGGGAGTAGACGTGGCCGCCCGTTTTACCCATAGGAAACTATGCAAGTAGATCTGGCCTCCATTTTGCACTTTGAAAAAAACGTGGGGAGACATCAGCTCTCGTTTGTTCCACAGGGATCAATGCCAGAAGACAGGGCCACCCGTTCATCAGAGAGGAAAAAAAACCCCGAATACTCCTTGCCTCCCTTTTTAAAAAGAGGAAATACGGATTTAGACCTAGCCCCCCTTTAAGCCTTAGTGAAGAAACCTCGAAAGACATGACCAATCTTTTTTCGATAGGGAACAACGGCAGTAGACCAGGCCTCCCGTTATACCCATAGGAATCAATGCAACTAGGCCAGCCCTCGCTTTAGCACTTTGAAAAAAGTGGGTAGACATCAGCTCTCGTTCGGCCCATAGGTAACAATGGGAGTAGACGTGGCCGCCCGTTTTACCCACAGGAAACTATGCAAGTAGATCTGGCCTCCATTTTGCACTTTGAAAAAAACGTGGGGAGACATCAGCTCTCGTTTGTTCCACAGGGAACAACGGCAGAAGACAGGGCCACCCTTTAAACAGAGAGGAAAAAAAACGCCGAATATACCTTGCGTCCCGTTTCAACCACAGAAAAAAACGGCTTTAGACCTGGCCCCCTTTAAGCCTTAGTTAAAAAACCTCGAAAGACATGACCAATCTTTTTTCGATAGGGAACAACGGCAGTAGACCAGGCCTCCTTTTTTACCCATAGGAATCAATGCAACTAGGCCAGCCCTCGCTCTAGCACTTTGAAAAAAGTGGGTAGACATCAGCTCTCGTTCGGCCCATAGGTAACAATGGGAGTAGACGTGGCCGCCCGTTTTACCCATAGGAAACTATGCAAGTAGATCTGGCCTCCATTTTGCACTTTGAAAAAAAGTGGGGAGACATCAGCTCTCGTTTGTCCCACAGGGAACAATGGCAGAAGACAGGGCCACCCGTTCATCAGAGAGGAAAAAAAACCCGAATACTCCTTGCCTCCCTTTTTAAAAAGAGGAAATACGGTTTTAGACCTGGCCCCCCTTTAAGCCTTAGTGAAGAAACCTCAAAAGACATGACCAATCTTTTTTCGATAGGGAACAACGGCAGTAGACCAGGCCTCCCGTTTTACCCATAGGAATCAATGCAACTAGGCCAGCCCTCGCTTTAGCACTTTGAAAAAAAGTGGGTAGACATCAGCTCTCGTTCGGCCCATAGGTAACAATGGGAGTAGACGTGGCCGCCCGTTTTACCCATAGGAAACTATGCAAGTAGATCTGGCCTCCATTTTGCACTTTGAAAAAAACGTGGAGAGACATCAGCTCTCGTTTTCCCACAGGGATCAATGCCAGAAGACAGGGCCACCCGTTCATCAGAGAGGAAAAAAAACCCCGAATACACCTTGCCTCCCTTTTTAAAAAGAGGAAATACGGATTTAGACCTAGCCCCCCTTTAAGCCTTAGTGAAGAAACCTCGAAAGACATGACCAATCTTTTTTCGATAGGGAACAACGGCAGTAGACCAGGCCTCCCGTTTTACCCATAGGAATCAATGCAACTAGGCCAGCCCTCGCTTTAGCACTTTGAAAAAAAGTGGGTAGACATCAGCTCTCGTTCGGCCCATAGGTAACAATGGGAGTAGACGTGGCCGCCCGTTTTACCCACAGGAAACTATGCAAGTAGATCTGGCCTCCATTTTGCACTTTGAAAAAAAGTGGGGAGACATCAGCTCTCGTTTGTCCCACAGGGAACAATGGCAGAAGACAGGGCCACCCGTTCATCAGAGAGGAAAAAAAAAACCCGAATACTCCTTGCCTCCCTTTTTAAAAAGAGGAAATACGGTTTTAGACCTGGCCCCCCTTTAAGCCTTAGTGAAGAAACCTCAAAAGACATGACCAATCTTTTTCGATAGGGAACAACGGCAGTAGACCAGGCCTCCCGTTTTACCCATAGGAATCAATGCAACTAGGCCAGCCCTCGCTTTAGCACTTTGAAAAAAAGTGGGTAGACATAAGCTGTCGTTTGGCCCATAGGTAACAATGGGAGTAGACGTGGCCGCCCGTTTTACCCATAGGAAACTATGCAAGTAGATCTGGCCTCCATTTTGCACTTTGAAAAAAAGTGGGGAGACATCAGCTCTCGTTTGTCCCACAGGGAACAATGGCAGAAGACAGGGCCACCCGTTCATCAGAGAGGAAAAAAAAACCCCGAATACTCCTTGCCTCCCTTTTTAAAAGAGGAAATACGGTTTTAGACCTGGCCCCCTTTAAGCCTTAGTGAAGAAACCTCCAAAAGACATGACCAATCTTTTTCGATAGGGATCCACGGCAGTAGACCAGGCCTCCCGTTTTACCCATAGGAATCAATGCAACTAGGCCAGCCCTCGCTCTAGCACTTTGAAAAAAAGTGGGTAGACATCAGCTCTCGTTCGGCCCATAGGTAACAATGGGAGTAGACGTGGCCGCCCGTTTTACCCATAGGAAACTATGCAAGTAGATCTGGCCTCCATTTTGCACTTTGAAAAAAAGTGGGGAGACATCAGCTCTCGTTTGTCCCACAGGGAACAATGGCAGAAGACAGGGCCACCCGTTCATCAGAGAGGAAAAAAAACCCCGAATACTCCTTGCCTCCCTTTTTAAAAAGAGGAAATACGGTTTTAGACCTGGCCCCCTTTAAGCCTTAGTGAAGAAACCTCAAAAGACATGACCAATCTTTTTTCGATAGGGATCAACGGCAGTAGACCAGGCCTCCCGTTTTACCCATAGGAATCAATGCAACTAGGCCAGCCCTCGCTTTAGCACTTTGAAAAAAAGTGGGTAGACATCAGCTCTCGTTCGGCCCATAGGTAACAATGGGAGTAGACGTGGCCGCCCGTTTTACCCATAGGAAACTATGCAAGTAGATCTGGCCTCCATTTTGCACTTTGAAAAAAACGTGGAGAGACATCAGCTCTCGTTTTCCCACAGGGATCAATGGCAGAAGACAGGGCCACCCGTTCATCAGAGAGGAAAAAAAAACCCCGAATATACCTTGCCTCCCGTTTCAACCACAGAAAAAAAACGGCTTTAGACCTGGCCCCCTTTAAGCCTTAGTTAAAAAACCTCGAAAGACATGACCAAACTTTTTTCGATAGGGAACAACGGCAGTAGACCAGGCCTCCTTTTTTACCCATAGGAATCAATGCAACTAGTCCAGCCTTCGCTTTAGCAGTTTGAAAAAAAGTGGGTAGACATCAGCTCTCGTTCGGCCCATAGGTAACAATGGGAGTAGACGTGGCCGCCCGTTTTACCCATAGGAAACTATGCAAGTAGATCTGGCCTCCATTTTGCACTTTGAATAAAACGTGGGGAGACATCAGCTCTCGTTTGTTCCACAGGGATCAATGCCAGAAGACAGGGCCACCCGTTCATCAGAGAGGAAAAAAAAACCCGAATACTCCTTGCCTCCCTTTCAAAAAGAGGAAATACGGATTTAGACCTAGCCCCCTTTAAGCCTTAGTGAAGAAACCTCGAAAGACATGACCAATCTTTTTCGATAGGGAACAACGGCAGTAGACCAGGCCTCCCGTTATACCCATAGGAATCAATGCAACTAGGCCAGCCCTCGCTTTAGCACTTTGAAAAAAAGTGGGTAGACATCAGCTCTCGTTCGGCCCATAGGTAACAATGGGAGTAGACGTGGCCGCCCGTTTTACCCACAGGAAACTATGCAAGTAGATCTGGCCTCCATTTTGCACTTTGAAAAAAACGTGGGGAGACATCAGCTCTCGTTTGTTCCACAGGGAACAACGGCAGAAGACAGGGCCACCCTTTAAACAGAGAGGAAAAAAAACGCCGAATATACCTTGCGTCCCGTTTCAACCACAGAAAAAAAACGGCTTTAGACCTGGCCCCCTTTAAGCCTTAGTTAAAAAACCTCGAAAGACATGACCAATCTTTTTCGATAGGGAACAACGGCAGTAGACCAGGCCTCCTTTTTTACCCATAGGAATCAATGCAACTAGGCCAGCCCTCACTCTAGCACTTTGAAAAAAAGTGGGTAGACATCAGCTCTCGTTCGGCCCATAGGTAACAATGGGAGTAGACGTGGCCGCCCGTTTTACCCATAGGAAACTATGCAAGTAGATCTGGCCTCCATTTTGCACTTTGAAAAAAAGTGGGGAGACATCAGCTCTCGTTTGTCCCACAGGGAACAATGGCAGAAGACAGGGCCACCCGTTCATCAGAGAGGAAAAAAAAACCCGAATACTCCTTGCCTCCCTTTTTAAAAAGAGGAAATACGGTTTTAGACCTGGCCCCCCTTTAAGCCTTAGTGAAGAAACCTCAAAAGACATGACCAATCTTTTTCGATAGGGAACAACGGCAGTAGACCAGGCCTCCCGTTTTACCCATAGGAATCAATGCAACTAGGCCAGCCCTCGCTTTAGCACTTTGAAAAAAGTGGGTAGACATAAGCTGTCGTTTGGCCCATAGGTAACAATGGGAGTAGACGTGGCCGCCCGTTTTACCCATAGGAAACTATACAAGTATATCTGGCCTCCATTTTGCACTTAAAAGTGGGGAGACATCAGCTCTCGTTTTCCCACAGGGATCAATGGCAGAAGACAGGGCCACCCGTTCATCAGAGAGGAAAAAAAACCCCGAATATACCTTGCCTCCCGTTTCAACCACAGAAAAAAAACGGCTTTAGACCTGGCCCCCTTTAAGCCTTAGTTAAAAAACCTCGAAAGACATGACCAAACTTTTTTCGATAGGGAACAACGGCAGTAGACCAGGCCTCCTTTTTACCCTTAGGAATCAATGCAACTAGGCCAGCCTTCGCTTTAGCACTTTGAAAAAAAGTGGGTAGACATCAGCTCTCGTTTGTTCCACAGGGAACAATGGCAGAAGACAGGGCGACCCTTTAAACAGAGAGGAAAAAAAACCCGAATATACCTTGCCTCCCGTTTCAACCACAGAAAAAAACGGCTTTAGACCTGGCCCCCTTTAACCCTTAGTTAAAAAACCTCGAAAGACATGACCAATCTTTTTCGATAGGGAACAACGGCAGTAGACCAGGCCTCCCGTTTTACCCATAGGAATCAATGCAACTAGGCCAGCCCTCGCTTTAGCACTTTGAAAAAAGTGGGTAGACATCAGCTCTCGTTCGGCCCATAGGTAACAATGGGAGTAGACGTGGCCGCCCGTTTTACCCATAGGAAACTATGCAAGTAGATCTGGCCTCCATTTTGCACTTTGAAAAAAACGTGGAGAGACATCAGCTCTCGTTTTCCCACAGGGATCAATGGCAGAAGACAGGGCCACCCGTTCATCAGAGAGGAAAAAAAAACCCCGAATATACCTTGCCTCCCGTTTCAACCACAGAAAAAAAACGGCTTTAGACCTGGCCCCCTTTAAGCCTTAGTTAAAAAACCTCGAAAGACATGACCAAACTTTTTTCGATAGGGAACAACGGCAGTAGACCAGGCCTCCTTTTTTACCCTTAGGAATCAATGCAACTAGGCCAGCCTTCGCTTTAGCACTTTGAAAAAAAGTGGGTAGACATCCAGGGCCGGCCCCAGGGTTTTTGCACCCTAGGCGAGGCTACCTTCTGGCGCCCCCCCCGTGCACCCAATTACAGGGTTGCCAACCTCCAGGCAGGGCCTGGAGAGAAGGAACCCCCTCCTGTTCCCTGCAGGGTGTGCCGGCAAGCCAGGGGAAGGGGCAGGGTGGTTAAAACCCCGTCCCTTCCGCCTGAGCGCCGGCAACTGCAAGCCAGGGGAAGGGGCAGGGGGAGTGTGCGGTGCAGGATTGCATGGGGGGGGGGGGACAGGGCGGCTGATCCCGGCCTGGGAAGGCAAACAGCCCCCATCCCATCTACACTTTGCAGAGAGGCGGGGAGGGATCAGAGCCGCGCGGCTGAGGCGCTCTCCCTTCTTCCCCTCCTTCCTTCGCCGCGCTCTTGGCACTGACTCGGGCAGGCGCGGAGAAACCTTCGGGCCAGGAGGAAGGGAGAGAGAAGGAAGGCAAGCAGGCGGGCAGGGGGGCCTTCCCCCCTCCTTCCCACCCGGCCATCACCATTTTACTCTTTACCTCTCTCCCGGCCCAGCAGCACTGACGCTGACTCCCTCGGCTCCTTCTCCGAGCCCTGCACAGGCTAGCTGCGCTCGCCTCTTTGCAGCTGGCGGGAGCCACAACACCGCCGCCTTCACCCCAAAGACCCTTTTGCCCCCTCCCCTGAGGGGGGAGGGCAGGCAAGCTCCACCGCGGCCTCCTGCACTGCCGCCCCGCCTCCTCTCCCGTCCAGGGTTCCCAGGCAAGCCAGGGAAGAGGCGGGGTTTTACACCCCGTCTCTTCCCTCTTCCCTTCTCTGAGCCCCAGGGGGAGGGGGAGGGCACGGGGGAGTGTCTGTGTCCCCCTCTGCCAGCTGCTTTGCAACGGCCTGGGAAGGAATGCCGCCCCTCCGCCCGCCTATCTTGGTGGCGCCCATCCAGGCTGGCGCTCCCCTTGCGCTGGGGCTGGGCGTCCTAGGCAAGCGAAGGAGGAGGCTGTAGGCCAGCAAAGGCACCCACCAAGAGACCTCCTCCCTCCAGCGCCGGAAGGCGGCCAGGCAGAGGGGAGGAGTGTGGGCCAGGGAAGAAGCGGGTGTAAACCCCCGCCTGTCCCCTTTGGGCTGAGCGCCCCTTCGCTGGTGGCACCACCCCGCCTTCTCTCCCCCCCCAGGGAAGGGGAGGGCGGGCAAGCTCTGCTGCCGCCTCCTGAGCCCTGCGGGGGTGCTCTTTGCTGGTGGCGGCGGCAGGGAGGCGGCGGTGGCGGGGGGATTTTCGCGGGGGGCAGTTTGGCGCCCCGCTTTAAGCCTAGTGGGCGAGCCGGCCCTGTAGACATCAGCTCCCGTTCGGCCCATAGGTAACAATGGGAGTAGACGTGGCCACCCGTTTTACCAATAGGAAACTATGCAAGTAGATCTGGCCTCCATTTTGCACTTTGAAAAAAACGTGGAGAGACATCAGCTCTCGTTTTCCCACAGGGATCAATGGCAGAAGACAGGGCCACCCGTTCATCAGAGAGGAAAAAAAACCCCGAATACTCCTTGCCTCCCTTTTTAAAAAGAGGAAATACGGATTTAGACCTAGCCCCCCTTTAAGCCTTAGTGAAGAAACCTCGAAAGACATGACCAATCTTTTTTCGATAGGGAACAACGGCAGTAGACCAGGCCTCCCGTTTTACCCATAGGAATCAATGCAACTAGGCCAGCTCCTCGCTTTAGCACTTTGAAAAAAAGTGGGTAGACATCAGCTCTCGTTCGGCCCATAGGTAACAATGGGAGTAGACGTGGCCGCCCGTTTTACCCATAGGAAACTATGCAAGTAGATCTGGCCTCCATTTTGCACTTTGAAAAAAACGTGGAGAGACATCAGCTCTCGTTTTCCCACAGGGATCAATGGCAGAAGACAGGGCCACCCGTTCATCAGAGAGGAAAAAAAAACCCCGAATATACCTTGCCTCCCGTTTCAACCACAGAAAAAAAACGGCTTTAGACCTGGCCCCCTTTAAGCCTTAGTTAAAAAACCTCGAAAGACATGACCAAACTTTTTCGATAGGGAACAACGGCAGTAGACCAGGCCTCCTTTTTTACCCATAGGAATCAATGCAACTAGTCCAGCCTTCGCTTTAGCAGTTTGAAAAAAAGTGGGTAGACATCAGCTCTCGTTCGGCCCATAGGTAACAATGGGAGTAGACGTGGCCGCCCGTTTTACCCATAGGAAACTATGCAAGTAGATCTGGCCTCCATTTTGCACTTTGAAAAAAAGTGGGTAGACATCAGCTCTCGTTTGTTCCACAGGGATCAATGCCAGAAGACAGGGCCACCCGTTCATCAGAGAGGAAAAAAAAACCCGAATACTCCTTGCCTCCCTTTTTAAAAGAGGAAATACGGATTTAGACCTAGCCCCCTTTAAGCCTTAGTGAAGAAACCTCGAAAGACATGACCAATCTTTTTTCGATAGGGAACAACGGCAGTAGACCAGGCCTCCCGTTTTACCCATAGGAATCAATGCAACTAGGCCAGCCCTCGCTTTAGCACTTTGAAAAAAAGTGGGTAGACATCAGCTCTCGTTCGGCCCATAGGTAACAATGGGAGTAGACGTGGCCGCCCGTTTTACCCACAGGAAACTATGCAAGTAGATCTGGCCTCCATTTTGCACTTTGAAAAAAACGTGGGGAGACATCAGCTCTCGTTTGTTCCACAGGGAACAACGGCAGAAGACAGGGCCACCCTTTAAACAGAGAGGAAAAAAAACGCCGAATATACCTTGCGTCCCGTTTCAACCACAGAAAAAAACGGCTTTAGACCTGGCCCCCTTTAAGCCTTAGTTAAAAAACCTCGAAAGACATGACCAATCTTTTTTCGATAGGGAACAACGGCAGTAGACCAGGCCTCCTTTTTTACCCATAGGAATCAATGCAACTAGGCCAGCCCTCGCTCTAGCACTTTGAAAAAAGTGGGTAGACATCAGCTCTCGTTCGGCCCATAGGTAACAATGGGAGTAGACGTGGCCGCCCGTTTTACCCATAGGAAACTATGCAAGTAGATCTGGCCTCCATTTTGCACTTTGAAAAAAGTGGGGAGACATCAGCTCTCGTTTGTCCCACAGGGAACAATGGCAGAAGACAGGGCCACCCGTTCATCAGAGAGGAAAAAAAACCCCGAATACTCCTTGCCTCCCTTTTTAAAAAGAGGAAATACGGTTTTAGACCTGGCCCCCCTTTAAGCCTTAGTGAAGAAACCTCAAAAGACATGACCAATCTTTTTTCGATAGGGAACAACGGCAGTAGACCAGGCCTCCCGTTTTACCCATAGGAATCAATGCAACTAGGCCAGCCCTCGCTTTAGCACTTTGAAAAAAAGTGGGTAGACATCAGCTCTCGTTCGGCCCATAGGTAACAATGGGAGTAGACGTGGCCGCCCGTTTTACCCACAGGAAACTATGCAAGTAGATCTGGCCTCCATTTTGCACTTTGAAAAAAACGTGGGGAGACATCAGCTCTCGTTTGTTCCACAGGGAACAATGGCAGAAGACAGGGCCACCCTTTAAACAGAGAGGAAAAAAACGCCGAATATACCTTGCGTCCCGTTTCAACCACAGAAGAAAAACGGCTTTAGACCTGGCCCCCTTTAAGCCTTAGTTAAAAAACCTCGAAAGACATGACCAATCTTTTTTCGATAGGGAACAACGGCAGTAGACCAGGCCTCCCTTTTTACCCATAGGAATCAATGCAACTAGGCCAGCCCTCGCTCTAGCACTTTGAAAAAAGTGGGTAGACATCAGCTCTCGTTCGGCCCATAGGTAACAATGGGAGTAGACGTGGCCGCCCGTTTTACCCATAGGAAACTATGCAAGTAGATCTGGCCTCCATTTTGCACTTTGAAAAAAACGTGGGGAGACATCAGCTCTCGTTTGTTCCACAGGGAACAATGGCAGAAGACAGGGCCACCCGTTCATCAGAGAGGAAAAAAACCCGAATACTCCTTGCCTCCCTTTTTAAAAAGAGGAAATACGGTTATAGACCTAGCCCCCTTTAAGCCTTAGTGAAGAAACCTCGAAAGACATGACCAATCTTTTTTCGATAGGGAACAACGGCAGTAGACCAGGCCTCACGTTTTACCCATAGGAATCAATGCAACTAGGCCACCCTCGCTTTAGCACTTTGAAAAAAAGTGGGTAGACATCAGCTCTCGCTCGGCCCATAGGTAACAATGGGAGTAGACGTGGCCGCCCGTTTTACCCACAGGAAACTATGCAAGTAGATCTGGCCTCCATTTTGCACTTTGAAAAAAACGTGGGGAGACATCAGCTCTCGTTTGTTCCACAGGGAACAATGGCAGAAGACAGGGCCACCCTTTAAACAGAGAGGAAAAAAACGCCGAATATACCTTGCGTCCCGTTTCAACCACAGAAAAAAACGGCTTTAGACCTGGCCCCCTTTAAGCCTTAGTTAAAAAACCTCGAAAGACATGACCAATCTTTTTTCGATAGGGAACAACGGCAGTAGACCAGGCCTCCTGTTTTACCCATAGGAATCAATGCAACTAGGCCAGCCCTCGCTCTAGCACTTTGAAAAAAGTGGGTAGACATCAGCTCTCGTTCGGCCCATAGGTAACAATGGGAGTAGACGTGGCCGCCCGTTTTACCCATAGGAAACTATGCAAGTAGATCTGGCCTCCATTTTGCACTTTGAAAAAAAGTGGGGAGACATCAGCTCTCGTTTGTCCCACAGGGAACAATGGCAGAAGACAGGGCCACCCGTTCATCAGAGAGGAAAAAAACCCCGAATACTCCTTGCCTCCCTTTTTAAAAAGAGGAAATACGGTTTTAGACCTGGCCCCCTTTAAGCCTTAGTGAAGAAACCTCGAAAGACATGACCAATCTTTTTTCGATAGGGAACAACGGCAGTAGACCAGGCCTCCCGTTTTACCCATAGGAATCAATGCAACTAGGCCAGCCCTCGCTTTAGCACTTTGAAAAAAAAGTGGGTAGACATCAGCTCTCGTTCGGCCCATAGGTAACAATGGGAGTAGACGTGGCCGCCCGTTTTACCCATAGGAAACTATGCAAGTAGATCTGGCCTCCATTTTGCACTTTGAAAAAAACGTGGAGAGACATCAGCTCTCGTTTTCCCACAGGGATCAATGGCAGAAGACAGGGCCACCCGTTCATCAGAGAGGAAAAAAAACCCCGAATACTACCTTGCCTCCCTTTTTAACCACAGAAGAAATACGGCTTTAGACCTGGCCCCCCTTTAAGCCTTAGTGAAGAAACCTCGAAAGACATGACCAAACTTTTTTCGATAGGGAACAACGGCAGTAGACCAGGCCTCCCGTTTTACCCATAGGAATCAATGCAACTAGGCCAGCCCTCGCTTTAGCACTTTGAAAAAAAGTGGGTAGACATCAGCTCTCGTTCGGCCCATAGGTAACAATGGGAGTAGACGTGGCCGCCCGTTTTACCCATAGGAAACTATGCAAGTAGATCTGGCCTCCATTTTGCACTTTGAAAAAACGTGGAGAGACATCAGCTCTCGTTTGTCCCACAGGGAACAATGGCAGAAGACAGGGCCACCCGTTCATCAGAGAGGAAAAAAACCCGAATACTCCTTGCCTCCCTTTTTAAAAAGAGGAAATACGGTTTAGACCTAGCCCCCCTTTAAGCCTTAGTGAAGAAACCTCGAAAGACATGACCAATCTTTTTCGATAGGGAACAACGGCAGTAGACCAGGCCTCCCGTTTTACCCATAGGAATCAATGCAACTAGGCCAGCCCTCGCTTTAGCACTTTGAAAAAAGTGGGTAGACATCAGCTCTCGTTCGGCCCATAGGTAACAATGGGAGTAGACGTGGCCGCCCGTTTTACCCATAGGAAACTATGCAAGTAGATCTGGCCTCCATTTTGCACTTTGAAAAAAACGGTGGAGACATCAGCTCTCGTTTGTCCCACAGGGAACAATGGCAGAAGACAGGGCCACCCTTTAAACAGAGAGGAAAAAAACCGCCGAATATACCTTGCCTCCCGTTTCAACCACAGAAAAAACGGCTTTAGACCTGGCCCCCTTTAAGCCTTAGTTAAAAACCTCGAAAGACATGACCAATCTTTTTTCGATAGGGAACAACGGCAGTAGACCAGGCCTCCCGTTTTACCCATAGGAATCAATGCAACTAGGCCAGCCCTCGCTTTAGCACTTTGAAAAAAAAGTGGGTAGACATCAGCTCTCGTTCGGCCCATAGGTAACAATGGGAGTAGACGTGGCCGCCCGTTTTACCCATAGGAAACTATGCAAGTAGATCTGGCCTCCATTTTGCACTTTGAAAAAACGTGGGGAGACATCAGCTCTCGTTTGTCCCACAGGGAACAATGGCAGAAGACAGGGCCACCCGTTCATCAGAGAGGAAAAAAACCGATAC
>JAPDNY010001111.1:0-19109 GCA_029375565.1 Gekko gecko | reverse complement strand
GCTTGTGTGAAACAAATGGTGAGGCACCAAGGTGAGGTGCCCTGCAGCCACGGTCCTCCTGGTTTCACAGATCAGACTACAGCTGCAGTCCCAGGGATCAGGCACTGGGCCGCCGCTTCCTGGGCCCACAACAGAAGACAAAGAGCACCATTGCCGCACCGCCACTGCTGCTTCTCAGGCCAAAGGCCTCCCAAAGGCCCAGCCCCAAGACCAGACCACAGCCACGGTCCCTAGGACCAAGCCACCACCATGGCCCCAACATTCCAGCTGCCAATGCAGCCCCGATCTTCCAGCCACTGCTGCTGCCCTGATCCCACTGTCATGGCCCCTCTCCCACCGGAGAGGCCCCACAGAGCAGCTGCTGCTGCTGCTTCTTCTCAGGCTGAAGGCCTCTTGAAGCCAGCAGCCCAGTCCTCATGCTCACTTCTCTCCAAGCATGCCAGAGGACTGCTCAAGCAGAGAGTGGGAGCTGAGCCTAAGTAGGCTGGCTCTGCCCTCTGCCTGGCACTGTGCTTCTCACAGTGCCAGTGTCCTTTCTCTTCCTGCCTCATGAAGAGGCAAATCAGACCCCTCCCGCCAGCACAGGCTCGGCAGGAGTTGGGGCTTGCATTATGTCAGATCCCGCCCTCATAACAAATGAGTTTGATACCTCTGGTCTAGATAAATGATTGGTTCTTAACTAATGGTGAGATAACCAAACAGGTGCACCTAAAGATACACAGGTAATTCTCAAAGGCAGAAGTGAACTAGTCTTAGAGTGAGGCAAAAGTAAGAACACTGCCTCAGACAGTGGGTTTGAGACCCCTTGAAGAGGAGGCAAATGGTCAGTTAATTGTTATTTTATATATTCATTTCAATTGGTTTAAAAAGCTAGCAGCATGCTCCTCATGCATTTATAGCCTTGGAGCTCACCTGTATATTTATTTATTTCAGCCACATATAGCCTGCTGCTGGCAGACTAGAAAGGCTCCCGAGACAACTTCCAATAAAACATCAAGACAATATAAAACACAAGAAAGCCATAACAACAAATAGTTACCATAGCCATAAAAACAGAATTCTTAAAAAAAAAAAAAAATGGCAGGAAAATCTCAGAAAACTTCTAAAACTGATATAGCAGCCTTGAGCCTCAGGAGATGGGGTAGGTTAGAAAAAATGAAATAAAATGAGCTGTAAAACAATTCACGACTCAGAAATGAAAGTTGGAAGGCTGGTAAATATTAATTAAAATACATGGAATGCAAAGACATTTTCAATTGATGCCTAAAACCAAAGGCCTGATTTCTCTTCCACGCTTGGTATAATCAAGACAAAAAGTTCTCACATGCAAGGTCTTTTCAGTTGTAATACCTAACTGTGGGATGGCCTTCATTCTGGTATGTCACCTGGCATTAGAACTGGTGATTTTCTGATGTCAGATAAAGCCAAATATGTTTCTGTGTGCTTTTTGTTAACTGGGACTGTCTGTTGGTCAATTTGTTCACCTGTTGTTCTTGGTAGTTTTATTGGCTTCCATATTCTTGATTATTTTATATTTCAGCTTTATTTATTGACTCTCTTCCAATTGCATAAATATTGTCGCACTTCTATCTTTAATAGTTGGTCTTAAATGGGTGAGGGGTTGAGTTTTAACCTTAGTTAAAATGCTTCCTTAAGACTGTTTTGCTGTGGTTTCGAGAGTGGGGTTTGCTGATACTTTTTGTATCTCTTCCAAACCAGGCTAAGAACCTTTTGTTGAAACATAGAAACAGAGAGATAGAAGGATCCTCAAGGGTCATCTAGTCCAACCCATTGCCCTATGCAGGAATTTCACAACTACCCTCCCACTCTCCAAGTGACCGCTGCTGTATGCCCAGAGGAAGGCAAAAGCCTCCAGGATCCCTTGGCCAATATGGCCTGGATAAAAATTCCTTCCTGACCCCAAAGTGACAATCAGCATTACCCTGGGCATGGAAGAAAGGGCCAAAAGAGCCAAGCATTGGCTCATCCCTTCCCACTCTCTCACTATCTGCCTAAATTGACTGAATCTGCATTGCTGTCAGATGGCCATCTAGCCTCTGCTTAAAAACCTCCATAGAAGGAGAGCCCACTACCTCTCAAGGAAGCCTGGTCCACTGAGGAACCACCTTGTCAGGAAGTTCTTCCTATTGTTTAGCAGAAAACTCTTAATTTCAGTCCACTGGTGCTGGTATGACCCTCTGGGGCAACAGAAAACAACTCTGCTCCATCCTCTGTATGACAGCTTTTCAAATACCTGAAAATGGCTAGCATATCACCTATCACTCCTCTACTCTCCAGGCTAAAAATACCTAGCTCCTTCAACCTTTCCTTATAGGACTTGATCTCCAGACTCCTCACCATCTTCGTTGCCCTCCTCTGGACACATTCCAGCTTGTCAACATCCTTCTTAAATTGTGGTGCCCAAAACTGAACACAATACTCTAGATGAGGTCTAACCAGAGCAGAGTAAAATGATACTGCCACTTTGTGTGATCTGGACACTATACTTCTGTTGATGCAGCCCAAAATCAGATTTGCCTTTTTAGCTACTGCATCACACTGCTGACTCATGTTCAATGTATGGTCTACTAAATAGTTTTGAGGTGGGGAGAGTGCCAGGCCACCGCCGTGAGTGTGAGCTGCAAGACAGGGGATTCAAGACAAGAGAAAAATAGCTAATTTGCAAGTACCACTGAAATTTCCTGTGTATTCAACACTGGTGGACTGTGCAAAGGAGCTACAAATAGAATGGAGGCATGTCTCTTGCTGGATTCAGCATTTCATTTGTTTGGGTCCCTGATGAAGTGAGTGGGCCAGCCTCTGCTGACTGTTTTCTTTAGACCTTTTACCTTCCTTCCTTACCTAGCAACTGGATTCTAGATGTGCCAAAGGAAGACTGAGAAAAGGGTTGAGATAACTGGTTGAGAATGCTGGAGAATGCTGAAACGCGTCATGTTTTATTTATTTATTATTTATTGCATTAAATTTATATCTCACTCTCCTCAAGCCCGACTCAGAGCGGGTGACAACAACTTATAAATATACAATTTGAATATACAATTTAAACCTTCAAACATACAACATACAAATAATCAGTCCATGAATACAGTAAAATCAATAAAATAACTCCTATAAGATTCAAGATGACATTAAAAACATGTACAGGGGGAAATAAGCACAGATCTAAGAAGGGAAGAAGGGGGCAAGTATTAAAAGAATAAGTTTCAGGACTGTGAACTTCAGAAGGCAGGATACGTTTTACTTTGCAGGCCATTGAACAAATCTGGTGTAAGTTTGCACTCACCGTTTTTTTTTAAAAACTTATATGCTGAATTGGGTATAGAATGTATTCTGGCCAATAACAAAAGTTACATGTGATTAAAATACAGTTCTGCTTCTTTCTTTTTTTGTTGCATGAGGGTTTTTTAAAAACTGAAACAGAAAATATATTTTGATTGATGGTCCAAAATCACTATATAAAATAAGGGAGGAAGGGAAAATATTAAAGAAGTTCTCACGTGGTTATTTCCAGTCTTACATAATGCATACCAAGATTTTCAACATGATTTCAGTTTTTAGAAAAACCTTCTGAATCTGTAAAAGAGCACATTATTAACATCTCATGTAGCAATGAAGTTATTTTTAATGGAGCGGGAGGATCAAGAATTCGATGTTCTGTATGATAGTCCATGGAATAAAACCTCTTTTCTGCTTGCAGGAAGCTATAGTAAAGCATACCACGTTTCTGTTGTACAGTTTGACTGGGTGATTAGCTTTATGACTACAGACTCTTGCAAGCAGCAGTCCAGTGGGTGTTAGGAAAACATTTAATGATTCCACAATAGCACATTTTAACTGTTATGCAACCACTAGTTTGCCAGCAGTTACTTTGAAGAAGTTTTTGGAAAGCCTTATGAAAACAGGAAAAAAACGGAGCCCAGTTATAGCATACTAAATCTATCCTGCTGCCCTCTTCATTGCTGAAGTATTTAATTAGTGACCTGTGAACAATCCTCTGCTCAAATTGCAATTTCATCACAGATTGCAATCAGTGCCCAAAGGTACTTGGGAAAAGAAGTTTGCATTTATCATGCACACTCAAAATTGTGCTAAATTGCATGGAAATACTTTGCACATTAGTGTTCTTGCACTACTTTCTCAGAAATGCTGCTGTCCCCTGCCCTGTCAGGCATGGCCATTTAATGCCCCCCAACCTATCCCATTCCATTTCCACACCAGTGAGCACTGGGCATAGGGATGCTATCTAATTTTAAAAGCTTGCTTGTTTGGTGAAATGACTCCATACACCACAGGTACTTTGTGTGCACTTGTAAAAGCAATATTTATGTTTTCTACCCATTCCCAGAGGCTACCTAGAAATCCACACAATTTAAACCTTCAAAAATGGAAAGCTGAAGCCAGGGGGCAGATAACTGTAGACTGATGGTTGGCTGGGAGGGAGATTGGGTTGCCAACTCCAGGTTGGGAAATTCCTGAAGATTTGAGGGGTGGCGCCTGGAGAGGGTGAGGTTTGAGGAGGGATGGGACCTCAGACAGGTACAATGCCATAGACTCCACCCTCCAGACCAGCCATTCCATCCCAGGGAACCACTGTTGCCAATCTCCAGGTGAGGACTGGAGATCACTCAACATTACACCTGCTGTTCAGGTAGCAGAGATCAGTTCCTCTGGAGGAAATGGTGGACTCTATGTCATTATACCCTGCTGAGGTTGCTGCAGCAGATTGTCACTGAGTGCCCAAAGCCGGGGCACTCTTCCAGAGCCTCTTTCTAGAGCTCATTTTATTTATTTCCACAACGGGCCTTATTCCTAGTGACTCTCTTCCTTGCTTGGCCCTGGTAGGGTGGTGGTGGCAGTGATTCTGAGGCGTCCTCCTGGGGTTTTGTTCAGGACCCTTGAATCCCTAAGACACCCCTCCCCCGTGACTGGTTGGGGAGAATGGCAATTGATATGTTAGTGAGCAATCATCAGAATGGACCTTCCTAAAAACTGGCATAAGTCCCATAAGCAATGGAATCCTTCAAATTTTCTAGAGCCAGAATCCTAGAATTTTCCACCAAGGAGAAGGTGTGGTGTCTGGGGTTCATAAAAGAAGAGAAAACTTCTTTGCTAAAAATATTCTAGGATTACATCCTCAGAGGTGAGAGAAGAAGAAGAAGAGAAGAAGAAGAGTTTGGATTTATACCCCGCCCTTCACTGCCCGAAGGCGTCTCAGAGCGGCTTACAAACTCCTTTCCCTTTTCCTCCCCACAAAAGACACCCTGTGAGGTAGGTGGGGCTCAGAGAACTTCTGACAGAAACTGTCCTTGAGAGAACAGCTGTGCCAGAGCTTGTGACTGACCCAAGGTCACATCAGCAGGTGCAAGTGGAGGAGTGGGGAATCAAACCCGGTTCTCCCAGATAAGAGTCCATACACTTAACCACTACACACTTAACCACTACACCAAACTGGCTATTTGGGCTCTTTGCTTAGCTGGAGGAAAGTAGGGTGGCCATGTTGCTGGCAGAAAAGAGCTGAGTTCCTTCCAGGGATAAAAAGACAGAAAATCATAAACTTATTTCTGCTGTATCTTAGATTACTATCAAAGAGATAAATTTATATCTAGGAAAAGAGGATTGCATTTATTATTCTTTTTTATCTCTTGCTCAGTGGTTGTGAGATATTCACCATATATTTTCCATTTCTGTAGTCAAAGGCTTTATTTATAAGATCAGTTTTTCTTCTTATGAGACTGGTATCTTATTCTGGTCATCCTATATCATATAGGAGCCTAATCTGGGCATATGTTTACCAAGGAACAGAAAGGTAGAAAACCCTCTGTCTAGATCTGAATTACAAAAACAGGCTGTTCTCCTAAAACTTGCCCAATCGTATATATTCAGGATAAATTGAAGGTGGTAGCTGGTTTGTTTGTTTTAAAAATCAAAGAAATAAATCATTTTCAGAAGGACTAAAATACATTCAGGAAATTTCTATCCACCCATCCTCTGAGGAAATTAAGGCAGCATATATGGTTATGCCTTGCCCATTTTATCCTTACAACTACCCTATGAGGTATGTTAGGAAAGAGAGTGACTGGCCCATAGGGTTGTCATCCCCAGGTCCCCACGGGGGTTCCTCCAGTTTTGGAGGCCACAATATGCCACTCAACTGGCAGGGGGAACCTCACCCCCAAATCTGACTGCGAACAGCCACCTCTCTCTCTCCCCTCCTGCAAGATTTAAAGGGCCCTTCAGCTGATCGGCAGGGAGCACATGGCCCGCTGGTCAGCTGGAGGGCCCTTTAAATCTTACAGGAGGGAGGGAGAGGGATACATGCCACCCCACACTTCTTCTCAAAAACTTTTAAAGGATCCCTTTAAATGCTTTTGAAAAGAAGTGGGGGCTTCATGCACACCTGCCCTCTAAGGCGTTAATTCATGGCTTGGACTGCAGACACATGTGGGCTCCCCATTTCTTCCCAAAAGCAATTAAAGGGGGGCATCATGCACCTGCAATCCAAGCAGCAAATTCATGGCTTGGATTGCAGGCACTTTAAATGCTTTGGGGGAGAAGCGGAAGGAGGGCCCATGTGCACCCGCACTTCAAGCCGTGGATTTGCAGCTAGGACTGCAGGCACACACCAACCCCTGCTTCTCCCCCAAAGCATTTAAAGAGATCCTTAATTGCTTTGGGGGAAAACGGGGTGTGCCTTTGCAGCTTGGAGCACAGGTGCCAGCCCCCAACATGATGACATCATTCCTGCATGATGTCATCATGTTGGGACTGTCCCTGCCCTCCCAGAACCCCCCCCCAAAGTCCCCTGCTAGGGACTTGGAGGGACCTGGCAACCCTACTGGCCCAAAGCCATCCAGCAAGTTTCATGGTAGAGTATGGATTGGAACTCTGATCAACCAGATCCTCATCTGGCAGTCTAACTACTATACCATACTGGCACTCTCTTCTCCAACAATCAATTTTACTGTAACAGCGACCAGCAGTACAATTCGATTAAAATTTTTAAAAGTGATAAAAAGAGATAAAATTAAATCTTAACAACATTAAAAAATCATACCAGGTAACTATAAAATCATGCTGCCATATGGGATTTTTCGATGCTTATAATCCTGAGCACAGAATTTAGCCACCTGACAAGTAGTTTGGTTATTTCTATCCGACAAAAGATAATCAAGCTTGGTTTTATTTGATCTTCCAGGAAAGCTTTCTAACAGAGGACTAATATTTTCTGGTCGAACCTTTGTATAATTAGGGCAGTTAAAAAAATATGTTCTATAGAATCAATTTCACCCAGGGAGCAAGAACAGAGCCTTAAGGAGTAAAGGATTGCTTTAAACCTCCCTTCCAGCACTGCCAAGGGCAAAGTCAAACTTCTGGCCAATGTGTATGCCCTTCTGGTGTTGTTAGACTCCAGAAAGTATAGATAAGCAGCTGGGACTGCTGTATATCTATTTTTTTTTCCTGTGGAAATGAACTCTGGAGAGCTTGAAATGTCCCTTTGTCTTTCAATATCTGTCACTCTTTGCTTGATGAGTGATTTTGCCCGATCTATCCCAAGATCCAAGAGGGATTGGGGAGATAAGCCTAATGTTTCAATAGATTTCAGGACCTCCTTTTGCCAACTGGAATGGAATTGGTCTTGCAGCATTAAAGAGAACAGGCCATGTGAGTTTGTGTTTCCTACTAGCCATTTGAAGATTGAAAGGATGCATATCCTAGCCTTGACCCTTAGCATTCCTGTCTCAAGTCTAACCCAAGAGTTCGACACACATTTGGGCACCTGCAGTATAGCTCTCAGGAATCTGGACTGCACTCTCTCAAGTGGAGAGAAAAAAGAAGATGGTGGTCCAAAGAATGTTCCATATAATATCTGAGCCAATGACTTAGCTTTAAATAATTTAAGGGTGGCTGGTATATAATGCCCTCCTTGGGATCGATAATATTTCAAAATGCTATTTGCAGTTTTCTCTCCTTAATGTTTGTATCAGCTCCTCATATATTTTTAATAGATTTTCAAGATAAAAGGGGTCCTTGAAGGCTTCGCATATTAATTGTAATTTCTCAGCTGTTAGAATCTCCTTCAGTTTTAGCTCTAACTTTGAGGACCATTTGACTTGACAACCTTGACGTTCCAGTGGCAGGATATTTATAAGGTATATGGATTGCAATGTCTTAATATCTAAACAGACTTGTAAAGATAGTGGGAAATGGTCACCCTCTAAATAGGGGAGAATTTGGAAGCTATTCACCTGAGATAATAAAGCTCTGTCCACCATCATGTAGTCCACTGTATTGGTTTTTGTTCCTACCATAAATGTGAAATCACCCAGAATGTTGTTACTAACAGAACCATTTAAAACATATAAACTTAATCTAAGCATGCATCTCATTAGACAGGCACCTGCATAATTAGACTTCTGGTCTTTGAATCTCTGTGGTTGGTACGAAAGTTCAGGGGCCTCCTCTAAAGTATCCATAATTATCTCATATTTATGAGCCAGGGAGGGGTTGTCGGGCCCTAATTGAGCATTCAAATTGCCTGCCACCAAAATGTTTGCCCTTGGACGATCAGTAATAAGTGCTCTAATATATTGTTCAAGCAACCACCAATTATTTTCTGTCTCAGCTTTTTTACTAGTAGGTGGAATACAGGAATTTATATGTAAAAGGCTGCCCTTAGCCCATGTAAGAATTATGGCCATTGCTAAATGATCCAAAGGGCTTAACAATTTACTTTTAAAGATGTAGCAATAAGAATGCCCAAACCCCCTTTAAGTCTACCTGGGCCCTGGCCTGGGACATCCTTTACTGCATATGTATGTTAGCCATCTAATTCTAGGGCCACTGCGGTCCAGGTTTCTTGGAGCATAATAATATCAAATTTTTGTTGAAAGAAAGGAATATCTGGAAAGTAGGATTGGCACCTAGACCAAACTGCTACATTCCAAGACAGGATATTAACATCATTGGGTGACCCCTTACACTTTGTCAGTCCATTTTTGAAATTGTTTCTAAATCACCCTTTGTATAATAAACTATACACCCATTTTTAGGCAGATGAGTAATTATAGTTTGTTCACTCCTAATAGTTGAATGCTGCATGATGTTCTCCTGTGGACAATTGATGGTGTGTTCACTCTCAATAGCTGAATGATGCATAATGTTTTCCTGTGGGCAATTGATGGTTTGGTCATCTTTCTTCCTAATACTTGGTGGAATTGGGTTCAACATTGAAGAGGAGTTTTGCTGTAACTTGTGGGTCGTAGAATCATTTTTTCTTAAAAAGGCTCCTTCTGCATGTAGTTGTGGATCTTTGTTAATGCTTAATAGTTTAAGTCACAGGTGTTCCAGTCTGGAGGTGATTTTTGTTTGGTCCATAAGGGGTAGATCTTCTCAGTTTAATAAGTTAGTAGTAAAAGGACGTACCATGCATAATTAATGAAGGGGGTGTGGTGGAAGTGACATTCTCCTTGCATAATTAATGAAGGGGGTGTGGCGGAAGTGACGTAGCCCAGGGTCACCATGAATACTTAATGAAGGGGCGTGGTGGAAGTGACGTTCCCCTTGCATACTTAATGAAGTGACGTAATCAGACATGACGTAGACCAGGGTCACCATGAATACTTAATGAAGGGGGCGTGACGGAAGTGACATTACCAGGCCTGACATCAGCCTCCCCACCCCCCTTGCCACATCACCGGAAGTGACCCACATAACCCCATCACATGACCTGATCACATGACCCTGTCACATGACCTGATCACATGACCCCATCACATGACCCCGTCACATGACCCACCTCATGACCAGCCCCAGCCCTGCCCCCTTGTCCAGCGCCACCCACTGTAGCATCATTGAACTTCCGCCTGCTGCAGCCCAACCCCGGAAATGGGGCAACCACCAGTGGAAATGCCCAGGTGCAGCCATGTGACCCCTCTGACAACACACCCCGTCACCCCTGGCCAATGGCAACGGACTGGGACCCGCCCAGGAGGAGGTGGTTGAGGAAATAAGCCATTTTGCGCGAGCAGCAGACACGCGGTCAGGCTCTTCCTGAGGACATGGACATGAAAACTCCCGTCAGACCCCTGGTGCTTTCCAGTCCACCACCATTGATGAGGCCTGCTCTTGGTGAGAACAGGGACACCCCCATAAGGCGTCTGTTATTTAATGAGGTAAATCACACCTCGGACAAAGAAAACACAATGTTGCCAACATGGGGAGGCCATCATGGTGGGGAGAGGAAGTTTTCCAGCTGCCCTGCAGATGAGATGGACATGGGAATACCCAACCCGCTGTGGTGTGTGTACCAAGCCCCAATGGAGGAGTATGAAGATGAGGAAACTCCTGAGGAGCATGAAGTGGCTGTAAACGAATCCATGGAAGTTGAAAACAGAGTTTCAAACTCTCAGGTAAGGAGGTAATGTAGGGCTTGTGGATGGGGTGTATAATGAAGTCAGATGGTGGCAGTGAGGAGGTCTTTTTCACTGAACTCATGTTTATTATTCTGTTTGTGCAGCTTGATGAGGACTTTATCCAGGCTTTTGGCAATCTGCACATCGGTAACCCTGTTGACATGAACCTCTCTTGCGTGTCATGTTTTTGTACCAACGTTACCCCCGATGACAAAAAGAAGAAGAAGAAAAAGAGGGAGGGGAAAGAAGAAGAGGTAGTTTTGTAACAATAAAAACATTTGGTTTTTAACCTTGTGTACTCATTTCGGGGTTAAGCGGGTAATGATGGAGACAGCCAATCTAGAAGAGGCAGAGGTCTTAAGGCACATATATTATACACCAGGAGAAGCAAGGAGCTTTGGTGGGGTGAGGCCTCTCTTCCAGGCCACCAAAAAGGAGTGTAAAACTCTCACTGGGAATAAGGTTGCTACGTGGCTTTCAGAGCAAGATGCTTACACATTACATAAGCAGGCTAGAATCCACTTTAAGAGAAACCAGACCATAGTTTCTGGTCTGGACACCCAGTGGCAGGCTGATTTAGTGGATATGCAGCAGTTATCCAAATATAATGATGGCTACAAGTACATTTTAACAGTGGTTGACGTACTGTCTAAATATGACTGGGGGTTTCGGTTTCTGGCGTTGCGAATGGCGGCCACCTTTCGGGAAGCCCCCGGAGGTGGTTAGCCCACACGCAGTTTGGGGGGGTCTTTGCAGGTTTGCAAGACCCTAGTGAGCCTTAGGCAAAGGCTCCAAACCGGGGCGCTTGGGGAGTAGCCTCTTTGCCGGCAGACAGCCGGGAAGTTGAGGCTTTCTCCCCGCCCCAATCGGCCCCGCTGCGGTGTGCCCATAATGGGACTTAGCAACGCCACCGATTTCCAACAGGAGTGAGGAACAGCGATGAATTAAAGCAAAAAGAAGAAACGGCAGGAACCGTGAGTTGGAGGTCTGAATCTGAAGCGAAACCCGAGCCCTTCCCCCGTAAGCGAATAAGCGGCTGGGAGGAGGGGAATCCCCCCCACTGAGAAGCGGGACTTGCATAAGAAAGCTAAGGGGGATGAAAGGGAAGAAGGGTTGGTGAAATTACCTTTGGGGTGCCATTGAAGCGAATGAGTTAGCGGGACTCCTGAGCGACACGTCACGAACTTTTATAAAGTAAACAAATACAAGAAATGTCTGCCATGAAGAAGGTCCCTTTGAAAACTGAGAAGAAGGAGGCGGGACTTCCGGTCCGGGTAATCCCCCTCCAGAGCCGACTGTCAGTCAACAGACAAGCGAGCTACTGCACCCTCTGCTGGTCCAAATACAGAAAATCAGCGAAACCTTAACTAATATGGAAGGTGTTCTCAACAGTCAACAGAGGCAACTAACAGAGACGTCAAAGAAGATGGAGGAGATCGCACAGAAATGTTTGGTCTCGTCGGAAGACATCGGAAAAGTGAAGAAAAGGGTCAACAAGTTAGAAAAGCATCAGGATGTGCAAGAAAAAAGAATTTTGATGTTGCAAATGGAAAAATCGAATCTGACTCTTCGATTTCAGGGCATTAAAGAAGAAGAGAAGGAAGATCTCAGATCTAAACTTGCGAATGCCTTGGCACCCGTAACTGGCAGAGATCAGCGTGAGTTAAAAGAAGAAATGGATAAGGTCTATAGGGCCTACTCCACATTTACAAAAAAATAATCTGCCAGCAGAAGTGGTTGTCAAGTTTGTCAAGCAAAGTACCAGAGATCAAATCTTGCGTGCAGTTGCAGCGGTGCCCTTGAAAATTGGGGAGCAGACCATCAGAATATTGAAAGATGTGCCTTATGAAATCCGGATGAAAAGGAAAGCTTATAAAGGATTGACCACTTTTCTACAAAGAAGACAGGTCATATACAGATGGACCTATCCTGAAGGCCTTTTGTTCAAGTACAAGGATAAAAGAGAGAAGATTGACTCCATCTTCAAGGCGCAGGAATTTCTGAAGAGACACGCCAGTCCAGAGGAAGAGGCAGCACTCGCAACGTGGACAGATTTGAGTAGTGAAGATGACAGCGGCCCAGAGGAGGGAGGTGCCGGAGCGGGAGAAGTGAAAACCAAAGGTGGCCCATCCTATAACTTGAGGGATACCAAAGGAAGACAACCTAAGAAATAACTGTTCGGAAACGTCAAAAAGGAGATGACTAATAATTAACCCCAAAGGACATTACTAACCTCATTAACAGAGTTATTTTGAATTTTTGTTAGATGAAAAGAAGACTCTCAAATCACGGAGATTGCCAAAAACTGTATCTATATTGATTTAAACTAACCTTTATTAACAGAATACTCACTCCGCTCTTTTCTTTATCCCTCTATATACCCTACCTTTTTCTATTTATAAAAAGAATAAATTCCTCTCCTTTTTAGGAGGGTTTTGATAAAAAAAAAATAAATATGACTGGACTGCGGCCTTAAAAGACAAGACAGGGAGGCGGGCGTCAAAAGCCTTTAAGGATATCTTCAGTCAAGGTAGAATACCCATCAAGCTTCAGACTGATCATGGTAAAGAGTTTCTAAACCAGTCTGTAAGCAGTGTGTTAAAGCAGCATGGAGTTCACCACTTTTTCACCCATAATGAAGTCAAAGCTGCCATTGTGGAGCACTTCAATCGTACTTTAAAAACCAAAATGTGGAGGTATTTTACTGCCAACAACACATTCAGATATATCGTTGTGTTGCCACTGCTCATCCAAAGTTACAATCACAGCTTTCACAGGACAATCAGGGCTCGTCCTGTGGATGTAAACACCACCAATGCACAGGCAGTGTGGAAAACAGTTTACAGAGATGGTGTCAGGGCAAATGAAAAGGAGGAGAAGAGTCCTTTCTTTAGAAAAGGAGACCATGTGCGAGTCTCTAAAATCAAAGGGCTCTTTGTAAAAGGATATGAACAGAGCTACACAGATGAAATATTCATAGTGGAGCAGGTCATCCATAGAGGCAAGAGGCCTGTATACCAGCTAAAAGATTATGCCGGAGACCCTGTCATAGGGTCGTTTTATCCTGAAGAGTTACAGAAAGTTAAGAGTAAAGGAGACAGAGCATATCGAATTGAAAAAAATTTAGCCTCCAAAGGTCGGGGTAAGAGAAAATACCACCTGGTGAAGTGGTTAGGCTGGCCTGATAAGTTTAACAGTTGGGTTCCTACTTCTCAACTGTGCAATCCTGTATAGGAAACAAGATGGCAGACAGCGGCTTTTACATCACCCTCCCTAGCAACGCATGCGCAAGTGTTTTTCCACAGAACACTGCTTCCACCTTCACCATCCATCTAGCTCAGCCACTGGACCTACCAGGGGGATGGGATGTGGGGCTGGTGGAGATACAATATCCTCACAGCTGGAACACCCTTGCTGAAGATGCCACCTTTGGAATTGTTGACAGGGAGAAGTGGTGGGGTTTCAAGCTCCCCGCGAGTATTACTCAAGCATTCCCGACATGCTAGAGAGAATGAAAAGCATCATGCAATCTCATCGGCACCCCCTCAACTAAGCCTGGACTATGAACGAGTGTTTAGAAAGGTCATACTAAAAGCTCCACCTACTTACACCTTGTCAGCTTCTACAGAATTAGCCCACATTTTAGGGATGACCCCACATCAGGCCACCCAGAAAATACTCTTCACAGCAGACATCACAGGGGGTTCAGTACTTTATACATTTACACAGACATTGTGGAGCACCAAATTGTGGGTGACGCATATGTGCCATTACTGGGCTGTATACCTGTGCGTGGGGAGACTGGTGACTGTATCAATAGCATCTATGACAAGCCTTATTATATACCCGTGAATAAGCATCACATAGACACCATCACTATTGAAATTAAGAGTGACCAGAACAAGAATGTGCCATTTCGTTTTGGTAAGGTGATCGTGAAGCTTCACTTTCATCCACGGAAAGCCCCGATCTTCTAAACATACAAGGATGGTTATCTTAAAAAGCTATGGTGATCCAGACCTCTATAGAAATTACTACAAGAACCAAGCTGGTTATGCCCTTCCCGGTTACCATGGAGCCCCAGTTATGTATGGGGCGGGGGTGGGAGGCATATTCTGGAGTCTTTTCCGAAAAGCCGTCCCTCTTTTGAGAAGGGGATTTGAACTCATAAGGCCCCATGTAAAATCCGCAGTCCGGAATATTGCTAAAGATGTAATTGGGCATGTTTCTACAGCAGTTCTGGATAAAGTGAACCCGCCTGGGCCGCAAGGGGGGTCAGGCCTCATGTACCTTAAAAGGCGGTGAGGGGTTAAAAGAAAGGCATCACGTGGGCAAATAACTGGCCCCCACACCCCCTTAAAAGAAAAGCTGTGAAGTGCCAGCCACCTCAGAAGCAGAAAGCAAAGAGAAGATGTCCTCCGAGCCTGGAAGATATATTCTAAAATATAGCAATGGCATTTATTCACGGCGGCTCAGAAGAAAGCACCATATCTGAACTGGACCTATTCCAAATAGCCCCAACGCAAACTAGCATTGAGAGATGTCTATATATTGAAGTCCCACCCCTGGCTGCCTTGTCATAAACAGCTCCGCTTGATTTTTTCATCGCTGGAAATGGTGAAGACTACCTGGATTTAAACAACACACTTCTTTACCTGTGCTGCAAAATCGTCAAAGAAGATGGGACAAACCTCGACAGAAATGCGAGGGTAAGTCTGGTGAATTACCCGATCGCCTCCATCTTTAGCCAGCTGGATGTAACATTGGGAGATCGACTCATAAGCCAGAGTAACAATTGCTACCCGTACAGGGCCTTTATAGAAGCCGTCCTTAATTATAGCGATGACACCCTATCAATGCAGTTCTCTGCAGGCCTGTTTTACAAAGACACGCCTGGAGAACATGAGTCAACTGCCCTGGATGGAGATAACAAAGGGTTTGTTAAAAGAGAGACCCTCACGGCAGAAAGCAGAACAATAGATTTGCTGGGGCGTCTCCACAGTGATCTCTTTTTCCAAGTGCAGACCACTATTCCTTGATTAAAACTGGGAACCTGCAGGCTGAAATACGCTTTGCTAGGGCATTGCCTCACACTGTCAACATGGTTGTCTATGGGGTTTTTGACAATGTGATAGAGATAAATCACAGGCGGAATGTTTTATTTGACTATATGTAAAATGGATACCCTGCAGCTAACATCTGTGTTATCAACAAATCCCTACACCAGAAAGACTTTCTTGGGTGTATTTCCAAGTGACTGGCTACCCAAACAGAGACTGTATAAAAGACCAGCGTTGCTAGTTGTGAATGCCCACCCCCATAACCTCCCTGGAGAACACTGGCTAGCCATATACTTGGCAAGGGATGGGCATGGCGAGTTTTTCGACAGTTATGGACATCATCCAGACAGTCCCTTATTTCCAAAAACCACTGTCAGATTTTTGAGAAAAAAATGCCAGTGAGACTGTATTTAAGAACATAAGAACATAAGAACATAAGAGAAGCCAATGTTGAATCAGGCCAATGGCCCATCTAGTCCAACACTCTGTCACACAGCGGCCAAAATATACCAGGTGCCATCAGGAGGTCCAGCAGTGGGGCCAGGGCACCAGAAGCCCTCCCACTGCTGCCCCCTCCAGCACCAAACCAGGCAACTGCAAGCATCTGACTCTGTGGTCTGTGGACATCACTGCATATTTTTCCTGCAGCTGCGCAGTAAGGGCCTTTCTTTTGAACAGATTCAAGAACTGTATTCTGATGATTTAGCCCAGAATGACCTAATGGTGGAGCAATTTGTAAAAAACAAGAGTGGTGTGCCCAGACATGTTCCAATCCTCTTTGTGCAAGCCCAGGCATTTGTATCTTGCAACGAGTTCCGCCACCACCACCACAACATTGTATCCCAATAAAGTGCCCCCTTGTGGGCTTAAAATATGACTTTTTGTCTGTCTGTTCTTTAAAACAAACAAACACAAATTCAATTTAAACAACAGTTTTATTTTACATAATTACAAGCTTATCCAGCTGGGGGGTGTTGTAGTGTGGCGCTTTTTAGAGGCTCTGTGAGAAAGATGGAGTGGCGTCTCTGTAACAGAGGTAGGGTTCTTTAGATGCTCCAAAGCTTGGTGATTAGTTGTGTTCCCCACAACAGAAGATGGTACATTCAGTTCAGCTATGGCCTTCAGGAAAACATCCCAGCCTTTAGGCCTGTGATGGCTAGGCACGTCATTCGTTTGAGTGATCGCCTTGACCAAATCCATTAAATGAGACCCCTTTATGTTTTGCCCTCTATATACAAAAGTTCCATGGTCATCCCAAGAAGAAACACTTTTGTTTTGTTTCATTTTGTTCAACAGCACCTTTGCCTGGCTCTGATATCTTTCAGGAAGGTTGTCTATTATTTCTTGGGAGACCAAAATCAGAACTTGTAGGGCTTTCTACAGAGGCTACCTCTGGTTGAGGCAGAAACAGGTTCAGTTTAGATTTTTCAGTTTCTCCCTGCTTCACATGAGCTAAAAATTTCTGAAGCAGCACGTCAAAATACTTGGCCTTCTCATATTCAGTTAAGTCATGCCTTTGGAGAACCCCTTCATTTCAGTATCTAAGAAATGCATTGTGCTGGTTCTGATGTTCTCATCCTTAGGGGGAGGTGGGTTCCTTAATTGTTCCAGCTGATGACTAGGAACAAGGTACATTTTTTCAGCATATTCCATCACTGGCTTGTTAAGAGGCCAGTTATGAGAGGATAGCAAAGCTTAACAGGGGTGCGATAAACCCCCCAGATTGTTTCACCAGCTGCTTCTTCTTTTTCAAAGATATTCTTTTGTTACTCAGGTTTTTAATAAAATTTCGCCTTTTCCTCAACACACACACCTGGCGAGGCGAGAGGGGGATGTTCCCTTTTAAAGTGTTGAGAGCAATTTCTGAGATAGCTGCAACCAGATCATCTGAGCCTGAGCAGAGAATGGCTTTCCTCTGTTTCGGGGACGCCTTGATAAGTATCTTTAGGAGGGGCAAATTTCTCTTTATACAGCTAGACATGTCATTTTGAGGTTTCAGGGGAAACAAACTGTTTAGGGTGCTGGTCATTTCCTTTTGTGCCCAGCAGTTGTCTGTTTTGTTTATAAGATGTATGCCACAGGCCACTCAGGTGGGAAAATCCCAGATCTTAGCCTGTAAGGTTCAGGTGTAGAAGCATTTAAATCCACAACCAGATACCCATAAGGTTTTTGTGTGGCATCCTCAAAGGCCTCCAGAAAGAATTGGGACTTCCCAGTGTACATCTGACGGGCCAATGTGGCAATCTGTAATTTGTCTCTGGGGTTTTTAAACAGCACCAGATATTTGGTATTTAAGCTGATGGTTCTGTTGCTTTTTCCACGAAAGAAAATATTCTGAGTAATAAATAAAATGCTCAGATTCTGGTGATGCACATATTTGGTAAAGGCTCTCTCAATTTCAGCATTTTCACAAGCAGAGTCCATCAAATCATCTAATATGATCATCAATTTATTACAGGGCTGCTCATCACAAAGGGTTTCAGGCATTCCTTCAACAAACTTTACAAAGGGATACTTGCAGTGGATTTCATTATACAGATTCTGCCAACAGCTGTAAAACCATATAATATTTTCAGGCACAACAGAAAGAACATGTTGAGCATTGTCCAAAATATTTTTTACAAAGAAACTTTTACCACAGTTGCTAGGGCCGGCCAGTACTGCAGAAAATGGATGTTTCCAGCGCACATCCATCTTAAAAACCGTATGGCAGGGTTTTATAATCATCCACAAGCACCCTCTTATCGTAAACAACTTTCAGAGTTTTTTTAAGCGGGCCTGTCTGAATGAGCCACTGGTTTTTATCCCTTATGATAGAGGGCTGCTGGACCCGGATCTCTTTAGATGCCTGCTCAGCACTGTAGTCCAGGACCAGATCCTTCAATGTGTCAAAGTTAATTTTTTTCAGAATTGGTAACATTGAGCGTGATGCCCTTGGCTTTCATGCACGCCTTTCCCCCTGATAATTTGTAACCGTAAGTTTTGGGCCCAGCTGATGTGAACTCGGTGATGTGTTCATCTGGTGGGATTTCACTTGTGAGGTCCCCTAAATAGTTACCCAATGGAGGATTCCAGTCCCCATCCCTGCTCACAAAAATTATTGAGTCAGTATTGTGGTACAAGCAGCGATCTTGCAGCTTGTCCAGGACATCATAAAGCTGAAGCCATGCATATGCTGTGGTAAAACAGGCAATCAGGACATTTGTGTTGCCTGTTAAAGTCACTGAATCTTTGGCATGTTTCCAGGCCACACTTGCCGTCTCATCATCAATGATGGATGTCAAATCCTGAAACATCATATGCTGGTGAGAAGGCATATTCTAAAAGTTTGGTTGCATCCCTAACTATGGTGGTATTTACCAAGTTTGAACGCTGGCCAAACTTGCCCCACAAAGAATTTAAAAATAACTTTGCGATTTGCCGCTTTGCAGGGTTGACAGCTATGTGTTCAGAACGCAGCTGAACACCTTCTTTCTCCAGGTAGTCCGCAATGTATTGGGCCTTTTTATCATCATCTGTACCAGTTAGGATAGCCAGAAGTTTCCTGTTTTTGGCGGAGATGCATTTTAATATATTCAGCAAATAGGTCTTCAGAACTTTCCTCAAAATGCCACAC
>JAPDNY010001110.1:0-19123 GCA_029375565.1 Gekko gecko | reverse complement strand
TGGCTTACAAACTCCTTTCCTTTCCCCTTCCCACAACAGACACCCTGGGAGGTAGGTGGGGCTGAGAGAGCTCTTTCAAGAACTGCTCTTTCAAGGACAGCTCTAACAGAACTATGGCTTGCCCAAGGTCATCCAGCAGGTGCAAGTGGAGGAGTGGGGAATCAAACCCGGTTCTCCCAGATTAGAGTCCACGCACTTTAACCCTACTACATCGAAGGAGCCAGAGAAAGATGGTTTACTTTTCCGGAAGGACCAAACAGGTATATGTCTAAAAGCTTGATACAGAATATGGCACAATGACATTAAGCCCCCTCCACAAGGTACAATAAGGATGGTCCGTGTGGTCCATCGGGCCAACCTTCAGGTGTCTCTTGACCAGGGTCAGTGATGGAGCTCCATGCTCTTTTGGTTTCTTTCTGCCTTTTTGATTTCCTTTCCTCTCCCTCCTCATAGCTACCTTCCACACTCGGAGGTGACCAAAGAGAAGGGGAAGGAGACGGAAGAGCAGGAACCAAAAGGACCTGGAGCCGGCAAGAAAGCAAAGAAGGCTCCCGGTCCCATCCAAGCAGAAAGTGGTGCTGAATTCCGGAAAAGAGCAGTGCTAGAGATCCTGGCTCAGGACACTACAAATGCTGATATATGCAGCCGACGGTTCCGGCAGTTCCGTTACTGATGGACCACAAGAGGTCTGGACCAGTGTTCCCTCTAAGCTGAGTTAGTGTGAGCAGGAGGTGGTGGCAGCTACAAGCATGGACAGTTTCAAGGGGGAATTATGGAGCAGAGGTCCATCAGTGGCTATTAGCCACAGGGTATAGATGGGAACTCTCAGTCTGGGGCAGGTGATGCACTCTATTCTTGGTGCTGGAAGGGGCAGCAGTGGGAGGGGGCTTCTGGTGTCCTGGCCCCACTGCTGGACCTCCTGATGGCCCCTGGTATTTTTGGCCACTGTGTGACAGAGTGTTGGACTGGATGGGCCATTGGCCTGATCCAACACTGGCTTCTCTTATGTTCTTAAGGTATAGATAGAGACTCTGGGGTAAGTGATGTTCTGTATTCTTGGTGCTGGGGGGGGCAGCAGTGGGAGGGGCTTCTAGTGTCCTGGCCCCACTGCTGGACCTCCTGATGGCACCTGGTATTTTTGGCCATTGTGTGACAGAGTGTTGGACTGGATGGGCCATTGGCCTGATCCAACACTGGCTTCTCTTATGTTTTTATGTAGTTTTTTAGCCTCCGGGTCACATATTTTTGTCGTCGCTCAGGAAGGGAGGGCTCCAGAGCAAACTAATTCATGCAGCAGCCAAATCGCTCGCCGCAACTTTAATGCCAGTCGCTCCCAAAGTAGAATATTTGCTCACGAGACTCCACGGATTAGAGGGAGCATTGGTTTTGGACCTCAAAAGTTTTTTTGCAGCCGGAGAGTGGGCTTTGTGACCACTTTCTGAAGCCAGAGAGGTGCATCAAGAAGCAGATCCTGGACCTGGTGATCCTGGAGAGGTTCCTGGCCATTCTAACCCAGGAAATGTAGCGCTGGGTCAGAGGATGCAGGTGAGAGACCAGTTTCCAGGTGGTGACCCTGGCCGAAGGTTTCTTCCTGAGTCAGGCAGAGGAGAAGAGGCAGGAAAAGCAGGTGAGGGGGGTTTCCTTCACTACGTTTAAGCAATGACCTTATCCTGTCTTCCCTGCCAGATATTTTTGCCTCCAGAGAATTCACACAGCTGGGAAGAAAACCCAATCCTAACTCTGGCTTGAAGCAGTTCTGCTGGTCGATAACTTCTGGTGAGGAGCAGTGTTCCCTCTAAGCTGAGTTAGTGTGAGCTCGCTCAGTTTTTTAGCCTCCGGCTCACACCTTTTTGTCTTGGCTCAGGAAGGCAGGGCTCCAGAGCAGACTGACTTGTGCAGCAGCCAAATCGCTCGCTCACAACTTTAATGCCAGGAGCTCACGAAGTAGAATTTTTGCTCACAGGGCTCTCCAGCTTAGAGGGAGCATTGGTGTGGAGTTTGGGAGTGGGGCAGGGTCTGTCTCCAAAGGATCTCCTTCGGAGGAAGGGCAGAAGGCTCAGGTCTAGGAGCGTGCCCAAGATGGCCTCTCACGTGGTAAGGCTGTCTTGCGGCCAGATGGGATTGGGACACATAGTGAAGTCGTTGGGTACAAAGTTTAGGACATGCAATAAAAGAAACATTTCTGCGCGTAAGACAGATTTAACTTGTGGGACTCAGTACTTAGAGGGTGGGGCGATGGCCACTCACTTGAAGGGAGATTATATAGATTCTTGGAGGGCAATTCTATTCTATTCTTATCCACATAAATTCAAATGTTCGTATCTCACCTCCCTGCCGCTACAGGGACAACAGGTGGCTCAAAAAAGAAGAAGTCGGCAGAGCTCTGGTGGCAGCTATTTAACTAAGGTGAATTAATGGACTTTCCATCTTCTGGGACAGCATAACTCTGAAAACCCTTTGCTAGGGGGCCAATAATTGGGGTTCTGTGCCCTGCTTAAAGGCTTCCCAGGGCCATCTGGTTGGCCAGTGGATACTGGACTAGGTATGCCCGGCTATAGCCTGGCTCTCCACAAGCTTCAGGAATGGGGCCTGCGGTGGACATGGCATTATGATGTTTCCTCTGGCAGAAACTGGACACTTCAATGCTCCCTCTAAGCTGTGGACTCTTGTGAGCAAAAAATCTACTTTGTGAGCAATCTGGCTACTGCATAAATTAGTCTGCTCTGCAGCCACCCATTCTGAACTGAGACCAAACTGTGTGAGCCGGAGGCTAAAAAAAACCTGTGAGCTAACTCACACTCACTCACCTTAGAGGGAACACTGGACCCATTGATATTACCTTTGAATTTCAGATATTCTAAAGTCACTTCTGGGTTTTCAGACGGATGTGACGGAGATGTGTCATGGGACATCACTTATACCCCCTTGGTTCTCCTGCCAAACCAGACTCAAGGGCATGTGAGATGGCCCAGCCGGCAGGAGAATGGCGTTATCTGGGCCTTTGGTCTGATCCAGCGCAGATGCTGTCAGGTATTTGAGCTCCAGAGTTCACAGGACACATTTCGGTTCTCACAGAAGTCTGAAACGTGTGTCAACCAAAGCGCCTGTCTCCAGCTTGGTTGCCATGGAGAGGTGCATGGTTTCGTTTCTGGCCATTATCTGTCTGGTATAGCCATGTAACCTTGAGACCTGCACTGCCTTTCGTATCCCTTCTCCCTGGGAATCTTTGAGCGTTAAGTTTGGCGGGCTTTTTAGCTTAGAAGTGATTGGCAAAGAGCCAGTGATGTATATTGGATCATGCTATAATTGCTGGCTTCGCGCGCTGGACCTCAGTCCTAACAAAGTACGTTATAAATTTGGATCCTATCAATGTCTCAATAAACTTTACTTCTTTTGAATAACTGTTATTGGGAACTGATTTCTCCAGGGGCTCTGACAACATGTTGCCAGAATTTACAAAAAAACCCAACCAATGCTTATGGGCACCTGGTACTTCTCTTCTACAATTTATTAAAAGTTATTACATGGTTTTTGTTTTGTTTTGAGACTATATAGGGCTAGGTTCCACAACACAAGAAGAAAAAGAAGAAGAGGAGGAGGAGGAGGAGGAGGAGATTGGATTTATACCCTGCCCTTCACTACCCCAAGGAGACTCAGAGCGGCTTACAAACTCTTTTCCCTTCCCCTCCCCACAACAGACGCCCTGTGAGGTAGGTGGGGCTGAGAGAGCTCTGACAGAAACGGCTCTTTTTCAAGAACAGCTTTGACAGAACTGTGGCTTTCCCAAGGTCATCCAGCAGGTGCAAGTGGAGGAGTGGGGAATCAAACCCAGTTCTTCCAGATTAGAGTCCGTGCACTTAACCACTACACCAAGCTTGAGGGGGGGGTGCATGAAAGGGGCACAGGATTCAAACAAGAAATGAACAAGGGAGGCTAGGCCGACACCTTCCTTCCTCCTTTGCACCCCCCCTCAGGCAGTGGAGAGGTGCTGCTGAGTCATCCATTTTGCAGAGATGTGGAAACGGCTGCTGAACCTCCACATCGAGATCCTGCCCGGTCTGAAATCAACACATGATTTCACTTGGAGAGCTCTTTATCAGCGGAAAAGAGCAAGAGTCCAGTAGCACCTTAAAGACTAACAACATTTGTGGCAGGGCATGAGCTTTCGTGAGTCACGGCTCACTTCTTCAGATACAGCTACAATGTCAGCCCATCTGTCCTCTATATGGGAAAGGGGAGTGATTTCAGATTCGCATCTGCTCCAGCCCCTCAGACAGGGACACCTGAAATCACCTTTATAAAGTTTATATCTCTGGTGCCTGGTGTTACATTTTATGTCACATATGGCCTGACCCGACAGAGTGACATTTGTGTCAGATCCTTATAACAAATGAGTTCGACACCTCTGCTCTAGATGGCCAACAACAGGGTGTAGAGGCTGAGGCCTTCCCTGAGGTTGCTGTCGGGCTCTGAGATTCATAGTGCCTCAGAGGAAGCGCCTATAAGACACTCTTCTAGAGTGTGTGCATTTGAGAGCGGGGGGGTTCCCCAATTCCCCACCTGGAGACTCCGATAAACAATTGGGTGGTGGCAGCGACTGAAGAAGGGGTTAAAATAGGGAGTCAGGAAACGAGGAGCATTGTGAAGCAGAGACTTGAGGCACAGAGCTTCTCTACCCTGGTCACGGAAGGAAACAGAGTCCTTAGAGACTGTTTCTCCACATACCCCTTTAGGAATAGTATGTTCCGGGTCAACTGTTTACACGGCCGCCGTACAAAAGATGGTGTTTCACAAAAAAGCCTTACTGCCCCCTTGGCCTTGCACATCAGCGAGAAAGGATCAGGCTCCGTCCTCATCCCGTTTACCAAAGTCCACGGCCTTTTTAAAATAATTTAAACAAACATAAAAAGCTAGGATCTACCACTTGCAGTCCATGCTAACACCCCTCAGGGTACCGGGGTTCCCACCGGGTTTTCCAGCACGTGTGAACAATCCTAGCAGATTTACCGTGGCAGTAAGTTTTCCTGAGGTAAATCCTACTTTCTCTTATGCTACGATAAATCTGTCACAGCCCTGAAGGTGGCAAAAGTCTCATTTCGGATTTGGCAGGGGTGGCCGCCCCCCTCAGGAATAACAAAAACATAAACTACAGTCTACAACAATATCGAAATCATATATAAATCCTCAGCATGGATTTTGATGAGGGAAGCCAGCTGTTTGTACCACATTTTGACTACACTTCCTGGTACTCCCACACGCGTGTTTTCTTGTGCTGACGGAGCTACCATTTGCTGTTGAAGCTTCTCCCGCACTCAGGGCACTTGCTTACCTTCTCTGCCAGACGGGCTCCTGGGTGCGGGGGCAGGGGGGCATCCTGACTGGAGCATTTTCCACAATCCGAAGCACATCGATGGGGCCTCTCTCCCGCGTGGCTCTTCTGGTGTACGAGGAGGTCAGAATGACAAAGATACGTCCTCCCATACTGTGAGAACTTATACATTTGCTCGGCTACATGAGTCCTCTCGTGCACCATCAAGGCCGAAGTCCTCGAAATGTTTGCCCACAGAAAGAACAAATGTATGTTTCTTCGGCCATTTGCAGGGTCTCTATTTAAGTCAATGCTCTGGCGAAAGCTGTTTCCACAGCTGTCTTGGTCCCTCAGTTTTCTTTTACACCTCAAGAATCTCTCACCCGGCTCTAAACTTCCAGCATTTGCCTCCCGAACCAAGGCTAGTTCCGTTTTTTTCTCCACAAGATCATTCAAATGACTTTGTGTCCCCAGCTGTATTTCAGGGCCCCGAAAACAAATCCCTTCAGATCCTTCTAGCCGTTGATCAACAGTGTCCACGTGCTCAGCTCTCCGTTACAAAAAATTCTCCTCATAGTCCAGCACTTGGGTATTATATCCTGGAACAAAATTAGGACATCGTGAGCAACACCCCCCACAGAAGTAATTACCCCTCGTCTTTCCAAATTCAGTACTGAACCAGTTTGTGTGCTGCAGTGGCTAACATTGTCAGACCTTTAGTAGGGGTGATAAAAGAGCATCTCTTTGCAAAAATATTCCCATCTTAAGCTCATGGATTTCTGTTTACGTAGACTGGAATATGGCTAAACAGGATGGCACTGTGAGGCGGAATTCAGAGGTCATGATAAACTAGGACTTTTTAAATTCACAGTTTATGCAACACATTCTAGTTAGCCGACCAGGTGTAAGTAATAAGATCCCAATTTGCGCATAAACCCTGGTTTGTCTGCTTCTTGCCACTTCTCCCCTCTGGCCCCAGGATGCCATCTTTATGGCCAGTGTGACTTGAACAATGGGAACCCACTTAGATGTCACATCAGCCCACAATTAGTAGAAGCAACGATTAACAAACCAGCTACAAGCCTAGCTTGAACACCTGTTTTGGCGCACACCAACACATTGTGATTTGTTGGGTCGTCTGTGGAGCTGCGGTGGCTCAAGTGGTTAGGATGCTGAACTGCAGGCTGTGGAAGGTCAGTACTTCAGCAGTTCGAGACCCGGGTGCCGCATGACAGGGTGAGCTCCTGTCTCTAGTTCCAGCTCCTGCCAACCTAGCAGTTCGAAAGCTAGAAATTGCAAGTAGATAAATAGGTACCACTTTGGTGGGAAGGTAACAGCGTTCCGTGTGCCTTGGTGTTTAGTCATGCCGGCCACATGACCACGGGAAACGTCTTCGGACAGCGCTGGCTCTTCGGCTTTGAAACGGAGATGAGCACCGCAACCCTAGAGTCGGATTCGACTGGCTTTCGAGCAAGGGAACCTTTACCTTTTAGGAGCTGCCGTGGCTCAAGTGGTTAAGAAGCTGAACTGCAGGCTGAGGAAGGTCAGTAGTTCAGCAGTTCAAGACCCGAGTGTGCCGCATGACGGAGTGAGCTCCCGTCTCTAGTTCCAGCTCCTGCCAACCTAGCAGTTCGAAAGCAAGAAATTGCAAGTAGATAAATAGGTACCACTTCGGTGGGAAGGTAACAGCGTTCCGTGCGCCTTGGTGTTTAGTCATGCCAGCCACATGACCACGGAAACGTCTTCGGACAGCGCTGGCTCTTCGGCTTTGAAACGGAGATGAGCACCGCAACCCTAGAGTCGGATTCGACTGGCTTTCAAGCAAGGGAACCTTTACCTTTACTGCATCCAGATGTTAGGGAAACACCGTGGCTCAGTAGGGTTGCCAAGTACTTACTGTATTTTGGCGGGGGACACACAGTCCCCAGCCAGAACATTCCTCCGTGGAATACCCACGCCACACGATGCCATCACCAGGAAGTGACACTGGGCGACGCTCTGGCAATGGAGCTGGAAACTCGATGGGCCAGTGGCCCATCCAGTCCAACACCCTGTATCACCCCGTGGCCAAAACCCAGGTGATTTTTATTCCAAACCTGAATCTCTTTTCCAAAGCTGTGTAGTTTTGGCATCCTGCGAGCTCAGGCCACCCAAAGCAGACTCCGCTACATTGCTGGTGGGCAACTGGACGCTTCTTCCATTAACTTCTTGTAATTATTATTACACAAGCGTTACTTTATTATCGCAGTGGATTACATGTATCTTAAAAAGCTTTCCAGGCTGTTTCTGCCCCCCTCCCAACGCCCAAAGCAAATTTCTACACTGTACGAAATGCCTTGACCGGGATCTCATCAGATGTTAGAAGCTTAGCAGGGTCAGTTGGATGAGACAATCCTGGGTCATTATGCAGAGGTAAAAGGTAAAGGTAAAGGTTCCCTTGCTCGAAAGCCAGTCGAATCCGACTCTAGGGTTGCGGTGCTCATCTCCGTTTCAAAGCCGAAGAGCCAGCGCTGTCCGAAGACGTTTCCGTGGTCATGTGGCCGGCATGACTAAACACCAAGGCGCACAGAACGCTGTTACCTTCCCACCAAAGTGGTACCTATTTATCTACTTGCAATTTCTTGCTTTCGAGCTGCTAGGTTGGCAGGAGCTGGAACTAGAGATGGGAGCTCACTCCGTCATGCGGCACTCGGGTCTCGAACTGCTGAACTACTGACCTTCCACAGCCTGCAGTTCAGCGTCTTAACCACTTGAGCCACCGCAGCTCCTATGCAGAGGTAGGCGATGGCAAACCACCTCTGTTAGTCTTATTGCCTTGAAAACCCTACAGGGTCATAAGTCAGCTGTGACTTGGAAGGAAGGAAGGAAGGAAGGAAGGAAGGAAGGAAGGAAGGAAGGAAGGAAGGAAGGAAGGAAGGAAGGAAGGAAGGAAGGAAGGAAGGAAGGAAGGAAGAGTTCTATCAGCCTCTCTTATATTTGGTCCCATCCAGCTCTATGATACCCTTTTTGGTGACAGGACGATTATAATTGTACCATGCCAAAGTTTAGACAAGCTCTGGTACAACAGAACAAAGTTTTAAGTTGACTCCTGTATGCATTTATTTAATTTACACCCTGCTCGTACCAAGTAACTGAATGCGGCCTACACAGACATACATAGAGTGCCAAGTTAACCTCCTTTCCAAAGCCATGTAGTTTTGACATCTTGCAAGTTCAGACCACCCTCAGGGGCCCACAAAAGCAGAGTCCGCTACACTGCTGGTGGGTAACCGGACGCTTCTTCCATTAACTTCTTGTAATTACTATTATTATTATCATCTTGTGATTGTTATTACAAGCATTACTTTCATATCTCAGTGGATTTCATGCTTCAGGGAGAACAAAAATCTCTTCCACATTAACTTGTCTCCTCAGGAAAACCTGCCCATATGCATGGAAACTCTTTCACATTCTAGAAATTTCCATGTGCCTCAGGTAGAGTTCCTATCCTATGTCCCGTCTTTCTTGAAACTGCACATTGCAATATGCATTATCTGCTTCATTTCATTCCCAGGTCAAGGACAAATCCTTAAACTCTCTTAAGGAACATAAGAAGAGCCCTGCTGCATCAGACCAATGGTCCACCTAGTCCAGCAACCTGTCTCACGCAGTGGCCAACCAGTACCTCTGGAGGGCCAACAACAGGGCACAGAGGCCGAGGCCTTCCCCTGATGTTGCCTCTTGGCTCTGGGATTCAGAGGATGAGTGCCTCTGAATGTGGAGGTTCCCCTCAGTTGCTATGGCTAGTAACCATTGATAGACCTCTCCACCACAAAATCTGTCTAATCCCTTTTTAAAACTTTATTCCTGTGGCCATCACTACATCCACTGGCAGCGAATTCCAAATTTTAATCACTCTCTGTGTAAAGAAGTATTTCCTTTTTCCTCCGTATTAATTCAGAATATCACCACCCCTTTGCATATCCATGGACACAAACGCTCAATTGCATTGGAAAGATGGAAAGAAATCCATGCCTTTTAACCACTGCTATGTGGCAACGAACATGAAATTAGGCAAACTCCGGAGCACGACAGAAGACAGGAGGGGCCTGGCGTGATGTGGTTCATGGGGTCGCAAAGAGTCAGACTCGACTGTGCGACTGAACAACAACAATGTCTGGAAATATTTGGTGCTCATTTTACACATATATATTCTGGGGCTTATTAGTTTATTTAAATGAGTTGTAATCTTCTTCACTCAAAGAGTGATTCACACATGGAATTCACTGCCGCAGGAGGTGGTGGCAGCTGCAAGCATGGACAGTTTCAAGAGGGAATTAGATAAAGCAGAGGTCCATCAGTGGCTATTAGCCACAAGGTATAGCTAGGAACTCTCAGTCTGGAGCAGGTGATGCACTCTATTCTTGGTGCTGGGGTGGGGGTGGGACAGCAGTGGGAGGGCTTCTAGTGTCCTGGCCCCACTGCTGGACCTCCTGATGGCACCTGGTATATTTTGGCCGCTGTGTGACAGAGCGTTGGACTAGATGGGCCATTGGCCTGATCCGACATTGGGCTTCTCTTATGCTCTTAAGGCAGGGTTTGGGGAAAAGATGGGGTCAATAGGGATACGATGGCACAGAGCCCACCCTCTGCAGTAACCCTTTTCTACAGGGTGGGGGACTGATCTCTGTGCTCTGGAGATCCACTGCCATTCGAGAAGATCTCGAGGCCCTACATGGAGGATGGCGACCCTATCCCAATCGCAGCACAAATCGCGTGGCGGCCCCCAATTCCCCCCACCCCCGCCGCCCTTTGCCTCCCCCAGCCCACCTCCAGCCGAGGCCCTGCAGAGGAGCGCAAAACCCGAGCGGCTCCCCAATCAATGCAAGGCAGCGCCGGCCAAAGGGGAGCCAAGCCGAAATCATCCCCCTCCACCTCCCTCCCCCGGGCTGGAGCTTCAGCTGCGGCCATCCAAGCCGAGCAGGCGGAATCCAACATCCCCCCCTCCCCATAATGGGGAGAGCCCCCGCATGCCTTACTTGCGGGACGCAGCAGAGCTCAGGCCACGGCGAGGAGCCGGCAATGACGCGCAGCGGGGAAAGCGCCCCCGCCGTGCATTTGGTTACAGTGGGGGACACGTGTACGGAAGAGCAACCCGATTGGCCGCACTCACCGACACGTGAACCGGGAGGCTTCCGGGGAAAGGGGGGGGGCTGTTGCATGGGAGGGGAGACAATAGGAGCGTGCAGCGTCCCGGAGGAGAATAGGGTATTGGTGGGATCTTGTGGCTGCTGTCTGCTTTAGCCTAAGGAGAGACTCAGTGAACTGCCTTGATACGCGCATGTTTGGTTCTGGATTCCTTCCCTTGTGGATGGGCCCGCCTGGGAGAGACAGGACGGTTCCTTCGCACCTTCCGGGCGTTTCGCAGGCGGTGCAAAACTGGTTCAGGGGCGGGGTGGCCGTGTTGGTCGCCCAAGTCTGAGTCCAGCGGGGCTTTTGAAGACCAGCAAAGTTTGATTCTGGGTCTCAAATGGAGAATTGTGCGTGCACACTAAAAATGAACCCAGAATTATGCAAAACCACACACACACACCAATGCTCCTTCTAAGCTGTATTCTAAGCTCCTTCTAAGTATTTTTGGCCCTGATTGTTCCCTGGAAGGCCAGATCCTGAAGCTGAAGCTCAAATACTTTGGCCACCAAATGAGAAGGGAGCATTCACTGGAGAAGACCCTGATGCTGGGAAAGACTGAAGGTCAAAGAAGAAGGGGACGGCAAAGGATGAGATGGTTAGACAGTGTCATCGATGCAACGAACATGAAATTGAGCAGACTTCAGTGGACAGTGGAAGACAGGAGGGCCTGGCGTAATCTGGTCCATGGGGTCCCGAAGAGTCGAACTCGACTGTGCGACTGAACAACAACAACAACAACAAGCTGTGGAATTCACTGCCACAGGGGGTGGTGGCAGCTACAAGCCTGGACAGTTTCAAGGGGGAATTAGATAAACATATGGAGCAGAAGTCCATCAGTGGCTATTAGCCACAGGGTATAGATGGGAACTCTCAGTCTGGGGCAGGTGATGCCCTCTATTCTTGGTGCTGGAGGGGCAGCAGTGGGAGGGCTTCTGGTGTCCTGGCCCCACTGCTGGACCGCCTGATGGCACCTGGTATATTTTGGCCGCTGTGTGACAGAGTGTTGGACTAGATGGGCCATTGGCCTGATTCAACATTGGCTTCTCTGATGTTCTTATGTTCTTATGACCTCCTGATGGCCCCTGGTAATTTTTGGCTGCTGTGTGACAGAGTGTTGGACTAGATGGGCCACTGGCCTGATCCAACATTGGCTTCTCTCATGTTCTTAGGAACTCTTGGTCTGGGGCAAATGATGCTCTGTATTCTTGGTGCTTGGGGGGCAACAGTGGGAGGGGGCTTCTAGTGTCCTGGCCCCGCTGCTGGACCTCCTGATAGCACGTGGTATTTTTGGTCACTGTGTGACAGAGTGTTGGACTGGATGGGCTATTGGCCTGATTCAACATGGGCTTCTCTTATGTTCTTACGTTCTTATGAGTCCTGCGAGCAAAAATTCTACTTTGTGAGCTACTGGCTCAAAGCTGAGTGAGTGTGAGCTAGCTTACAGGGGGTTTTTTTTCGCCTCCGGCTCACGCATTTTTTGTCTTAGCTCAGGAAGGGAGGGCTCCAGAGCAAACGAATTTAATGCAGGAGTCAAATCGCTCACCCTCAACTTTAGTGGCAGTAGCTCACCAAGTAGAATTCTTGCTCGCAGGACTCCGCAGCCGAGAGGGGACATTGGCTGCTGGCATTAAAAGTTGTGAGCAAGCAATTTGGCTGCTGCATAAACTAGCCTGCTCTGGAGCCCTCCTTCCTGAGCTGAGACAAAAAAAGTGTGCGCCGAAGGCTAAAAACTGAGAGCTAACTAACTCAGTTTAGAGGGAACATTGCCTCCCAATACACAGGAAGGATCTTTTGTGGCAAACGGGGCGGAAACCCTTGTTGTCCTTAGGTGGGGGAGACCTGAGACGGGAGGGGCGGAGAGGGACATGGGGAGACACAAATCCCCCCCCCCAATTTTGTGGGGTGGCCAACTTTTAAACTTCCAAGATCCCTTTGATTTGTACAAATATCCACTGACAACAATTCACCTCAGCGGCCTTTTCCACACCTCACACCTCTGTTCAAGGGACCCTACCAATGTTCCCTCTAAGCTGAGTTAGTGTGAGCTAGCTCACAGGTTTTTAGCCTCTGGCTCACACATTTTTGTCTTCGTTCAGGAAGAATGGGCTCCAGAGCAAACTAACTTATGCAGTGGTCAAATGGCTCGCTCACCACTTTAATGCCAGTAGCTCACAAAGTAGAATTTTTGCTCACAAGACTCCACAGCTTAGAGGGAACATTGGACCCTACGTTTGCGGTGACTCCCAGATACCTTGGGGAAGAGAAATGCTCTCAAAGCATTTAAGCTCAGTATTTCCATCTTTTGTCTTGCTTCCGGGTTTCTTTTGGGGGGGGGATTTCCCCTCCCACAATTCCCCTCAGGCCTCTCAGCCTAACCTACCTCACAGGGCTTGTTGTTGTTCAGTCGCACAGTCGAGTTCGACTCTTTGTGACCCCATGGACCAGATTACGCCAGGCCCTCCTGTCTTCCGCTGTCCGCTGAAGTTTGCTCAATTTCATGTTCGTTGCATGGATGACACTGTCTAACCATCTCATCCTTTGCCGTCCCCTTCTTCTTTGACCTTCAATCTTTCCCAGCATCAGGGTCTTCTCCAGTGAATGCCCCCTTCTCATTTGGTGGCCAAAGTATTTGAGCTTCAGCTTCAGGATCTGGCCTTCCAGGGAACAGTCAGGGTTGATTTCTTTTAGCATTGACTGATTTGATCTCCTTGCAGTCCAAGGGACTCTCAAGAGTCTTCTCCAGCACACAGGGCTATTGTAGTGAAAATAAAATGTGGTTGATGTTGTAAATTGATTTGGGTTCTCATTGGGGGAGATTGGGGGGTATCAGTATCTAAAATAATCCCCACCACCACCCAATGCAGATTGCATCTTCATTGGGAGTCCCTGAGAAAGCTGTGTTTTCATTACAACAGTTAATTTAGAAATTTATTCTGCTGTTCCTTGGTCAGTGTAAGGACCCTGAGAAAACACACAACTAAATCTGTGTGTGTGTGTGGAGGGAGTATATATTGTTAGATCATGCTGTTGTTGCTTTTAATTAACAGATGAGCGTGTATTAATGACCTTCTGGTGGCCCACAGAGAGCAAACCCATGACCACAAATATTGGCAGAAAGCACCTGTCTGGGAATTTTTAACAATATCTGTGAGGGGGACAGAGCCTGGATTCTTAGAAAGGAGGCTGAATTTGGACACACACACCCCTTCAAGCGCTTGGTCTGTCCCTGGAAATAAACTCTCTGCATGCTCTTATCATGAATGTGGTTTCTTCCCCTGGAGTGGATGCCACTGCTTTGGGGCCCGATCAGGCACGTCCCACCTTCCTCCCTTTGGGGAGATCCGAGGATTTCGCAGACACAAGGAGAAAGAGGAAAATCTCTGCCTGGGAGGGAGAAAAGCCGCTGTCAGGGAAGGAGCGGAAAAACAGATTTTGCAGGCCCACAGAGAGAAACGTCCTTCTCTTCGCAATCCCTCCCTATCACACGAGACCACAAAAACCATGCTGTTGTTTTGAAAATGAGTTTTATTGAAGACTTTCAAAATCCCGTCCTTCCTCCAAGGAGTTCAGGGGGTGTACAATGGCCTCCCCTCCTCCATTTTGTCCTCACAACAGCCCTTAGAGGTAGGCTAGGGTGAGAAAGTGGCTTGCCCACCGTCACCCAACAAGCTTCATAGCACAGTCGGGTACTTGAAACTGGCTCTCCCAGATCGTAGCCTAAACGTCTGACCACTACACCACACACAGTCTTTCAATAGCTCCAGGCTACGCCACCAGCCATCACAGAAAGTACAAAGGAAGGGGTCAGCAGTTCAGCATAACAGACTGATCTGAGACCAGTGTGCAGGGAAGGTTGGAGGATGGGGCAGTGGCTCAGTGGCAGAGCATCTGCTCGGCATGCGGAAGGTCCCAGGTTCAATCCCCGGTGTCCTCCGCTTAAAGGATCTGGCAGTAGGTAATGTGAAAGACCTCAGCTGCTGGAAAGCTGCCAGTCTTAGTAGGCGACATTGAACACGATGCACTAGATAGAGCATTCAGTTCCCCCTGAATCAACTCAAGCCACAGACCTGTAGAAAGTTCAGCCCAATTTAAGAACATAAGAACATAAGAGAATCCCATTCATAATCTTATAAACCTCGATCATGTCACCCCTCAGCCATCGTTTCTCCAAGCTGAACTGCCCCAAGCATTTTAACCTTTCTTCAGAGGGAAGGTGTTCCAACCCTTTTATCATTCTAGTTGCCCTTCTCTGCACTTTTTCCAGTGCTATAATATCCTTTTTGAGATGTGGTGACCAGCTGGGAGTTGGCAGGTGTTCTTCAAGGCTACCTTTCACAGCTGATAGACAGCAGGGGACAAAAGGTTTCCTCATGTTCTTGTATGGATCCCTTCTGGATAACACCAGATCTTCCTTTGTAGCTAAGGCCACAACATCCCTTCTTTCGAGAATTCTAGCTATAGTGTGAAACTGGATTTCCAGCACTGCAGGGCTGGTCTTTTTGTTTGGTGTAGTGGTTAAGTGCGCGGACTCTAATCTGGGAGAACCGGGTTTGATTCCCCACTTCTCCATTTGCACCTGGCTGGATGACCTTGGGCAAGCCGTAGTTCTAATAAGAGCTGTTCTTGGAAAAAGAGCAGTTTCTGTCAAGAGCTCTCTCAGCTCCACCTACCTCACAGGCAGTGTTCCCTCTGGGTTAGTGTGAGCCAGCTCACAGTTTTTTAGCCTCCAGCTCACATATTTTTGTCTTAGCTCAGGAAGGGTGGCTCCAGAGAAAACTTATTTATGCAGTACCCAAATCACTCACTCATAACTTTAATGCCAGTAGCTCACAAAGTAGAATTTTTGCTCACAAGACTCCACAGCTTAGAGGGAGCATTGCTCACAGGGTGTCTGTTGTGGGGAGGGGAAGGGAGTTTGTAAGCCGCTCTGAGACAACTTTGGGTAGTGAAGGGCAGGGTATAAATCCAGTCTCTTCTTCTTCGCTGTGGTTGCCGCTGTCTATAAAATCCCTACATTTTAAAAAAATTGTATCCTGTCTTTCCTCATGGCTCAAGGCAGCTTCATGTGTGGAAATGGCCAGGCAACACTTTGCACAGCATGGAGGGAAATGATGTCGCCTGGTAGAAACGACGGCTGAGGGGTGACATGATCGAGGTTTATAAGATTATGCATGGGATAGAGCAGGTTGAGAAAGAAGTACTTTTCTCCCTTTCTCACAATGCAAGAACTCGTGGGCACTCCATGAAATTGCTGAGCAGTCGGGTTAGAACGGATAAAAGGAAGTCCTCCTTCACCCAAAGAGTGATTAACACATGGAATTCACTGCCATAGGAGGTGATGGCAGCTACAAGCATGGACAGTTTCAAGAGGGAATTAGATAAACATATGGAGCAGAAGTCCATCGGTGGCTATTAGCCACAAGGTATAGGTAGGAACTCTCAGTCTGGGGCAGGTGATGCACTCTATTCTTGGTGCTGGGTGGGGGGCAGCAGTGGGAGGGCTTCTAGTGTCCTGGCCCCACTGCTGGACCTCCTGATGGCACCTGGTATATTTTGGCCACTGTGTGACAGTGTTGGACTAGATGGGCCATTGGCCTGATTCAACATTGGCTTTTCTTATGTTCTTATGGTCAATAGCATCTCATGGAGCTTTTATCCGAGGAACAAGCCAGGACAAACACCCTGGTATACTGTGAAGAGTATTATTGAATTCATCTTTTCTCCTCTCCTCCATTTAATTCCAAAAGTATCCATTCATAGCTGATATGTTTACAGGCTGTTTATTGTTCTTCATTTAGCTAAGCTAACTAGCATCAGAGACATGCGCAGTTGTAACTGGCCTGCCAAGGCCATAAGCTTCGGCAGAACTAGCAGTTTTCATTTTCCCATCATGCATTTAAGCATACCTAACCACTACACCACATGCACTTAACCACCAATGTTGTGAGCCTCTTTGGGTCCCTACTGGGGAGAAAAACAGGGTATATATGAAATTTAAAAAATGACCTTTATTTCTCCAGGTTAGCCCTGAGCCAGGTGCCTTTCACACTCTTCCTCCTGGAAATAAGAATGGGATTTCAAAGTGCTTCTCTTCAAAATGTGCTATTGTTGTTGTTGTTCAGTCGCACAGTCGAGTCCGACTCTTCGCGACCCCATGGACCAGATTACGCCAGGCCCTCCTGTCTTCCGCTGTCCGCTGTAGTCTGCTCAATTTCATGTTCGTTGCATCGATGACACTGTCTAACCATCTCATCCTTTGCCGTCCCCTTCTTCTTTGACCTTCAATCTTTCCCAGCATCAGGGTCTTCTCCAGTGAATGCTCCCTTCTCATTTGGTGGCCAAAGTATTTGAGCTTCAGCTTCAGGATCTGGCCTTCAAGGGAACAGTCAGGGTTGATTTCTTTTAGGATTGACTGATTTGATCTCCTTGCAGTCCAAGGGACTCTCAAGAGTCTTCTCCAGCACCATAGTTCAAAAGAATCTATTCTTCGGCGCTCAGCCTTCCTTATAGTCCAACTCTCGCAGCCATACATTACTACGGGGAATACCATTGCTTTGACCATGCGGACTTTTGTTGGCAAGGTGATGTCTCTGCTTTTTATCATGCTGTTTAGGTTTGCCATCGCTTTCCTCCCAAGGAGCAGGCGTCTTTTAATTTCATGGCTGCAGTCACCATCTGCAGTGATCTGGGATCCTAGGAACGTGAAGTCTGTCACTACTTCTACGACTTCCCCTTCTATTTGCCAAGGAGTGATGGGGCCAGATGCCATGATCTTAGTTTTTTTGATGTTGAGCTTCAAGCCCACTTTTGCACTCTCCTCTTTCACCCTGAGCAAGAGGCTCTTTAGGTCCTCTTCACTTTCTGCCATCAGAGTGGTATCGTCTGCATATCTGAGGTTATTGATCTTTTCCCCAGCAATCTTAACTCCAGCTTGTGATTCATCCAGGCCAGCATTTCGCATGATGTACTCTGCATATAAATTAAATAAGCAAGGTGACAATATACATCCTTGTCGTACTTCTTTTCCTATGCTAAACCAATCAGTTGTTCCATATCCGGTTCTAACTGTTGCTTCTTGACCCTTATACAGGTTTCTCAGGAGACAGGTGAGGTGGTCTGGTACTCCCATCTCTTTAAGAACCTGCCATAATTTATTGTGATCCACACAATCAAAGGCTTTAGCATAGTCAATGAAGCAGAAGTAGATGTTTTTCTGGTACTCTCTTGCTTTCTCCATAATCCAGCGAATGTTGGCAATTTGATCTCTAGTTCCTCTACCTCTTCGAAACCCAGCTTATACTTCTGGCAGTTCTCTATCCACGTACTGTTGGAGCCTAGCTTGTAGGATTTTGAGCATGACCTTGCTAGCGTGTGAAATGAGTGCAATTGTGCGATAGTTTGAACATTCTTTGACGTTGCCCTTCTTTGGGATTGGGATGTAAACTGACCTTTTCCAATCCTGTGGCCACTGTTGTGTTTTCCAAATTTGTTGGCAAATTGAGTGCAGCACTTTAACAGCATCTTCTTCTAAGACTTTGAATAACTCAGCTGGGATACCATCACCTCCACTAGCTTTGTTGTTAGTAATGCTTTCTAAGGCCCATTTAACTTCGCTTTCCAGGATGTCTGGCTCGAGGTCAGTGATTATACCATCGTGGTTGTCAAGGACATCGAGGTCCTTCTTGTATAGTTCTTCTGTGTATTCTTGCCATCTTTTCCTAATCTCTTCTGCTTCTGTTAGGTCCCTACCGTTTTTGTCCTTTATCATGGCCAGCTTTGCATGGAACGTTCCCTTGATTTCTCCAATTTTCTTGAAGAGATCTCTAGTCCTTCCCAATCTATTGTTTTCCTCTATTACTCTGCATTGTTCATTCAGGAAAGCCTCCTTATCTCTCCTTGCTGTTCTCTGGAAATCTGCATTAAATTGGGCAAATTTTTTCCTTATCCCCATTGCCTTTAGCTTTCCTTCTTTCCTCTGCTATGTGTAAAGCCTCATCAGACAGCCACTTTGCTTTTTTGCATTTCTTTTTCTTTGGGATGGCGGTGAGTGCTGCCTCCTTTACAATGTCACGGACCTCTGTCCATAGTTCTTCAGGCACTCTGTCTATCAAATCTAGTCCCTTAAACCTATTCTTCACCTCTACTGTATATTCATCGGGGATGTGATCTAGGTCAAATCTGAATGGCCTTATGGTCTTCCCAACTTTCTTCAATTTAAGTCTGAATTTTAGCAATGAGTAGCTCATGATCTGAGCCACAGTCAGCTCCAGGTCTTGTTTTTACTGACTGGATAGAGCTTCTCCATCTTTGACTGCAAATTATATAGTCAATCTGATTTCGGTGTTGCCCATCTGGTGATGTCCATGTGTAGAGACGCCTCTTAGGTTGTTGGAAAAGGGTGTTTGCTATGACCAGCGTGTTCTCTTGACAAAACTCTGTTAGCCTTTGCCCTGCTTCATTTTGTTCTCCAAGGCCAAACTTGTCTGTTATTCCGGTTACCTTTTGATTTCCTACTTTAGCATTCCAGTCCCCTATGATGATGAGGACATCATTTTTTGGTGTTAGTTCTACGAGCTGTTGTAGGTCTTCGTAGAACTGGTCCACTTCAGCCCTCTTCTGCAGCAGTGGTTGGGGCATAGACTA